>JAQZBX010104801.1:0-10914 GCA_029593785.1 Cabassous unicinctus | reverse complement strand
TTTTTTTTTTTTTTCTCCCCCCCACCCCACTTGCTTTCTGTGTCCATAGGCTGGATTATCTTCTGTGTCTGTTTCTTGCCTTCTCTTCTCATTTTTCTCCTCCAGGCTTCACTGGGATTCGATCCTAGGGACCTCTGATGTGGGAAAGAAGCACCCTGTCACTTGCACCACCTCAGTTTCTGATTTCTGGTGCATCTCGTTTTGACTGTCCCCTGTGTCTCTCTTTTGTTGCGTCATCATCTTGCTGCCTGGCTCACCGTGCGGGCCCGGCTCTCCTGCTCGCCTTTTACCAGGAAGCCCCAGGAATTGAACTCGGGTCCTCCCATATGGCAGACGGAAGTCCAACCACTTGAACCACATCCGCTTCCCACCTTTTATTTTTTTATGTAACATTTTATGCAAACTAAATATCTTTTAAAAATAAATAAAAAATATATTTTAAAAAAATTGAGAATGCTTAGGAAATCTCGTTAAGATATAGATTTTTATAAAGATATGGGAAAGTGAGGAAGTGCAAGAATCCCTCTCAGAATTTCTTTGGAGACACATCACTAGGCTCAGTGGTCTGGCAAAGGCTCTGGAGCAGGCTTCTCTGCTCCCTTCCCCAGGGCTCTGCCATTATGATGCCTCAGCTGCTCTCTGCCTCTTCTTTTACTGCTCCTGCCATAACAAACTAACTCTAATTATCATTGCCTCAAGGTTTCTGCTTTCTGCCAGTCTTTCTGTGTCTCCCTATGGCACTCTTCTCTGTATATCTCAATTGCAAATTCCCTGCAAAGAGTGATAAATCAGGAAGTGACCCTCCAGAATTGGTAGAATTCACATGCCAAGTTGAATGGAGACACTGGCCAGCCTATAAAGAGCTGTCGTTGCACCAGGTCCCCTCCGGAGTCCAATCACCTGTGGCTAGGTTGGCAGGATCATGAAGTACAAAGTACATATAGTGAAGGAACCACGGTTTGGGCAGGAATTCTGAGGAATCCCAGCAGGGAGCGGTGTGCTTGGCAGACACGGAACACAGCTTGTCCATTACAACCATCATCTAAAGTGTACTGTGTATTGACTGGGCGTGCTTGGTATCAAATGGGGAACAAATGTCCTTATGATATGCTAAAGCAATGGTTTTTAATCTGGGCTTGGCAGAATGTCTTGAGTTCTGCCCAAAGGAGAGATTTAGCAGGGAGGACTCTGGGCTCTCTTTGCCCTTTTCCAACCAAAACAGTTTCAATTATTCACTTTTATATATTGGACTTAATTTTTGTTTTCATTTGAAGGTAAGATTCCAGTATTAAAAAACAGTTTGAAAACTACTGAGCTATAGGAGCAGAGAAACTTTTGTTTGCTTAATTTTTTAAGTAGTGAGGATTTCATCATCAAAAAAAATAAATAAATAAGAGTTAACAAGACATGTAATGAAATACAAGATGTCACTTGATGTATTTTATCCATTTTTTCTGTAAAAAGCATCTTTGAAGGATGAGTAGGAAAATAGAATAAGGATATTTAACATCCTGCTCATCATCACAGCTGCCTTTATGTCTTGGATATCATCATGGAAAATTGTTTAATTAGGATTATCAATATATGTTTGATGTGTAGACTCTAAATCTTGATAGCAATGAGCAAATTGCAAATACATAATGGTTAAAATAATATATTATTAGGGCTGTCACTTTTTTCGTTCACAGTTATAGAAAGCTGCCACATTAGTGTAAAAGTATATCAATAGGTATTTACCTTAGCAGTTAACTTTTTAAAAAATTTATTTTATTTATTTATTTCTTTTCTTCCTCGTTGTTTGCACTCGCTGTTTGCTCTCGTGTCTGTTTGTTGTGCGCGCTGTGTCTGCTTGTCTTCTTTTTAGGAGGCACCAGAAACTGAACCCAGGGCCTCCCATGTTGGAAGGAGATGCCACTTCCGCTCCCTGTTTGTTGTCTCATTGTGTTTCCTCGTTGTGTCATCTTGTTGTGTCATCTCATTGTGTCATCTTGTTGCATCAGCTTGCTGCATTAGCCTGTCACATCAGCTCGATGACTTGCTTGTCTTTTTAAGAAGGCACCGGGACCTCCCATGTGGTAGGTGGGCACACAAATACTTGAGCCACATCTGCTTCATTTAACAGTTAACTTTTTATGAAGCATAGGGATGTGTCACAGCAACAATCATGCTTCTATATTAGTTCAATGCATATATTGTGTTTTGTTATAACAATCATATTCAGTATGCTCTGTCTTTAGAGTAGAATGGTCATCAGCCAAGAACATTTTCCAAAAACTGAAGGCATCTTGATGGTATTTATGAATTTGTGTTATTTTTATAATTGAAGAGCTGTATCCTTATTCTATGACTTAGGACATCCCAAAATTTATCACTTATATAAAAGGTGATTGATCCAATAAAAATGTCAAAAAATCTCAAGCCATTGATACGTGCAAATAAAACCATCTGAAACTCTACTAAATATTCCACTCCTTAGCTGAGGATGTGGAATGAAGATGAGGACATATCTTCTCCTCAGAAAACTCCCAGTGTACCCTTCTTACCCAATGCAAGCCTTCCTTAGTTTCCTCTCAGGATTTCAGTGTATCTCTAATTGAAGCAGAAAATTCCTCAACTAGTCTTATATCCTAGAAACCTTGTCAGAATAAATGTGTAAAAAGTTATAGCTCCCCATATGGCAGCACTCCCAAATGTGCACACTATTGTTCTACCCTCATCAGCCCTGGCTGTGATTACTCCAAGGAAATCTCACAGTTGATACCACTGAGTACAAATGGGAGAAACACATGCATGGAGGGTGTTTTTTCCTCCATGGGTCGTTTCCAGTTTTATCTAGCATACTGATTGTGCCTATACTGTTGGTTGTGCTTTGGTTCATAGTTATATAAAAAATGAGAAGATTGAGGTGAAAGCAGAAATGAATTTTACATGGAAGAGGATCAAGGTCAACCAACCATGGTAGAAATATTGCATAGTGCCAGTGAGATTTGGAAAAGTGACTTGGGGAATTCTGTGTTCAAGCCTGGTAACCTGATAGTCACTTAGAGAGTTCAGAGTTTGCACTAATAAAATTCTAATAGGAAGCAGATGTGGCATAAGCAGTTGGGTGCCCGCCTACCACATGGGAGGTCCCGGGTTAGGTTCCGAGTGCCTCCTAAAGAAGACGAGCAAGACAGCGAGCTGACATGATGGGCTGGTGTGGCAAGCTGATGCAACAAGATGATGCAACGAGAGACACAATGAGGAAAAACACAATGGAAAACACAACAAGCAGGGAGCAGAGGTGGCTCAAGTGACTGGGCATCTCCTTCCCACATGGGAGGTCCCAGGTTCAGTTCCCAGTGCCTCCTAAAAAGAAGACGAGCATACAGCAAGCGCAAACAATGGGGGACAGGGGATAGGGCAGGGGGTGGGGTGGGAAGAGAAATTAATAAATAACATAAATCTTTTTTAAAAGATCTTATTGCACGTGAAGTATATCACAACTCCTTGAAGGTTCATATCACAGTGCACACATAAATTATATCCAGGTGTCAGGGCAAGGGAGAGAAAGGAAATCCAAGTGATGACTTTTTAGATATAATTTCCAGAGACTGGGGTCTCTGATTGCTTTTTGTATTATAGGAAATCCAGACATGAGAGCATCTTCAGATGCTCAAGGATGTGGTATGTAACATGATCAGCATTTCGTGCCATACCTGGATAATAAAAAGGAGGTTTAGAAAATACAAGGCCTTTATCTGATTAGGATAGGAGATACTGTGAATTCACTTTGTTGATAGGATTGTTAATGCGCTTGTTTTCCCTTATCAACACGTAACCCATCCTTTCTTCCCTCCTCTCTCTCCCTTCTTCCCTCCTTCCCTCCCTTTTTTTTCCCCTCTAGTTCTGAATAGGCTTAGTTTTCTTTTTAAGTCAGATTTTTTTTTTTCATTCAGAGAACTGTAAAGAAGACATCCCTTATTGACATTTAAAACAAACAAAAATAATGTGTGCACCTGGTTAGAAAATAGAAAATTCAAGCTGGGCAAAAACTGCCAAAAAAATTACAAGCCCCTCCTAAATTGACCCCCTTTCCATCATGTCTTTCATCTCAAAGGTAGCTGCTGTTTAACAGTTTCTTATGACTCATTCATGACACAAAAGAATAAATATGCATATATCTGTGTTCATATGTATGTTTCAGTCTATCTTCTTTTTTTAACTATAAAATAGTGGCCATTCTATACACACTTCTTTATTTGCTCCTTAAACATATTATCAAGTATTAAAAATCTTTCTATTTATAGATTTATATTCTCTTTTAAGCAGCTTTATGGATTTACCTTTATTTTATTCCACTAATTCCTTACTTAATAGAATTGGTTGTTTCTATTTTTTTTTGCTCTTACAAATAATGCTTTAATTAATGAAGATTTGTCTCTATGTCCATATAGGTGAACTTCCATCAGTATATCCATAAAGTAAGGTTTCTGTAATGGTATTGCTTCCTCAAAGGATATATGCAATTAAAACTTTTATAGATAATGCCAAATTGCCCTCCAGGTGGGTATTTAGATTTATACTTCCACCAGTAGGTTACAAGAGGCTTTTTTTCCTTTCAGTACCTTCAGTGGTACTGAGTATCATCCAATTTCCTTCCTTCTGAAGCAAGCTAGCTTAGGGAATGAGAAGATGAATCTGGGACCTGGCAGAAAAACATGGCCATGAAACATGTGGCTACAGAACCCGCCTGGAACCTGCCGGAGGGAAAGACCCCCCTCCCCCCCCACACACACCCACCCACCGAAAGGGTGCTGGAAGAACCTGGTGAGAATCCTCCATTTGGAACAAGATTTCCTCCCGGATCAAGGAGAAGCCCCGGATATTCTCAAGGGGCCTTGTCATTGGCCTGCCCTGCGGAAATTGATGGGTAGGGTAACCAATCAAAACAGCAAACAGCTGGGACTCCTCCCCGCAACATTAACAAGCGGAGGGGTAATTAACAGTTTAAAAAGCAACCACAGGAGCTTTCTCTCTCTATCTCTCTCTCTGCTTGGACCAGCCCGCAAGTATACCTGGGGCACATAATCTGTTATTTTCTACCATTTCTATTCTCTTCTCTCAGTTCCTTAATAAACTACTGGCCTAACTGAACTGGCATGTTCTTAAATTCTTTTATGTGACATAGCCAAGAACCTAGAGTAATCCGATTATCCTTCCCTCCCTCCCTTCCTTCCTTCTTTTTTCTTTCCTTTCTACCAAAGTGATAGGCATCTCATTGTTGGATGATTGTTTCTTTTTTTATAAGTATCTCTCATATATTTATTGGTCATTTGTACTTTTTATACTATAAGCTACATGATCATATCTTTTGTCCATTTTTTATATTGGTTTGCTCACCTTTTAATTCATTTGAATGAGCTCTTTATAAACTAAGAAGATTGGCCTATCCATCTGTCAAAAGTTTCTAATGGTTAAAATAAATTATTGCCTTCATCTCAACAGATGGAATTCTTAATCCCTCTTATAAAAAGAATTCCAGCTTGATTCCATTTAAAAAATGAGATGTAGGAGATGACAAAACCAAAATATCACCTACTTTAAAGGACAAATGAACAGTAAGAAGGCAGCATGATGTACCCAAGGGAAATTTGATGGATCAGAGTTGAGAAAGCAACCAAATATTCATGCCTTTATAATCTACATAAAACTTGCACACCAGAACTTCCAAAAGCTGACTCTTTCATGTAGCTCTTCAACATCTTTCATAATCCTGAATCTTCCAAATTTCTAGTGCTGTTGCTGACAAATTTTAAGTTCCATTTTGAGCATCTCAGCAGCATGGTGAAATAGTATTAAGCAACTCTTTACGTTAAAATGATAGTGACTTATAATAGACGATGGTCATAGTACAACAGGTAAAGCATGTTGTATAAAGGCCATTATGATTGGGATCCATAGAGTTGGATTCTAAGTGTGCCTCTGTTACTTTCTTGCGATGAAATCTTGAATAACTCCTTCAAGTTCTCTGTGCCTCAGTTTTCTCATCTAGAAAATGAAAATAATCACTTTTCTCTCTATCCAATAGAGTTGTTTTGTGAGTTAAAAAAACTTAGGCCAAACCATATACAGCACTCAAAATTACTTTGTTGAAAAGTAATATATATGTAGATTTAAGTTCAGCAATGTCTTTTTGGTTCCTGATTGTTCTCTAACTTGTGATAGAACTTGTGGTGTTCATTATAGACTGTAATAAAAATCTTCCTATGAAATGAGTATAAACATAGCCTTAATTTCATTTTATTTCCTTCATATTTAAACTCACATATTTTGATTAAATGTGCACATTTTAACTTCTTGTTTGACCGTGTTCAATATATGTCTTCAGATATAGAAATGGTTAGAATTGGAATCATCAACAAATCCAAGGTAGTCCTTTGCAAAAAAAATGATTTCCCTGTTATGGGGAATGAAATTTTTAAGGCATATAAATTTTAAGGCATATATAATTTTTAAATAGCATAAAAGAATGCTATCAGATAGATTCCTATATAAGAAATATTTCCAAAATGTTCCTATACTGATTTCTTAAACATTTGGAGAAAGGGTTTTTTCCTTTTCAAAAAATGAATCATTTTAATGCTTAAAATTATAAGGCTTATGTAGTCCCAAGTTTCACCATATCCCCAGAGAAGTTTATATCAGAATTTTGAGGCACCGTAGAGTTTTGAAACTTTATTCAGAGCCACTCAACCTTATCAATGCAGAGGGTGTTATTATTTAAGTTTTTATGTTTCCAGAATAAGTATAAATTAGAACATTCTTGAACATGTAGTCTGATTATGGTCTTGTTTTGTGCATGACCACTTTTGACTTCCCACCTCTCAGTAGCCTGGCTCCCATTTTTAGACTGCTGATTGTTTTCTCAGAAGATTCTGTGTGTTCCTGGATTTTAAAACATTTCTAGTCACTATCAGTAATTAACATGAACAAGGGCATCCAAACTCTCTGATGGTTCCTTGGGCACAATTATTTGAATGGATTATCTTATTCGCAGTTACTGCCACAGTTAAGGTGGGTACAATGTCAAAGCGTCCTTTAATGCTCTCCTTGCCTCAAGCCCCAGAGACTGTGCCTCCTTTTCAAATCCAGATGACCCCCTTGCTAAACTTTCTGCATTCACAAGTCAGCCTGCCATCCAGCTTCCATCTTGAATAAACAGATGCTTTAACATCTGGAGAATTTCCAGCAGACTATATCTCCATGTGCCTTGGGATACTGTTTCTCTGCTATTGCTGGCTCTTTCCTCTTGACTCTTTCTTCCAACTTGTTTTGTTTTTTTTTAACTATGAATCCCTACTTCACATTCCCTGACTAGAATGTAAAGTTTCATGAGTTCAGAGGCCTTGCCTTTTTTCTATACCTCTTTCCCAGAGCCTGGAAGAGTGCCTGGCACATAGTACGTGTTTAGTAACTATTTGCTGAATGGATGAATGAATGATTTCTGTAACCTTGGGCAAAGTACTTCTCATTTTGAAGTTTCAATTTTTTTGTCTCCAAAATGAGGGTTTTAGGCTAAATTAGATGATTTCTAAGGACCATTCCCATCTTATGGTGGGATACAGAAGAGCACAGGTGTTGACCAAGGGGAGTTGGAAGAGTGAAGGGGAGGGGCAGATGAATGCACAGAATGAGGGATCTGGGTGCTCCCCTGGATAGGGGGCCAGGGAAGGGCTCTCTGAGGAGAGCACAGTAAGTTATGTGCATATCCGGGGAAAGAGAATTCCAGGCAGGGGGAACACAAATGCCTAGGCCCTACGAGGGTATATGTGGTGTACTCAAGAAACTGCAAGGAGGAAAATGTAGCTGAAGTATAGTGAACCGGGAGGGGGGGCTGCGAATAAGGTCAGAGAAGTAGCCAGTGGCCTGTTGTGTTTGTGTGTATGTGTGCTGTGCATGAAAATATGCTTGTCAGGGGAGGGGAGTGTGCATGTGATATGTGTACAAGTGCATGGTATGTGTATAGTGCAGTGTATTAGTCAGCCAAAAGGGTGCTAATGCGAAATACCAGAAATCTGTTGGCTTTTATAAAGGGTATTTATTTGTGGTAGAAGCTTAGAGTTATCAGGCCATAAAGCATAAGTTACTTCCCTCACGTGTTGGAGCAAGATGGCTGCCAACGTCTACCAGGGTTCAGGCTTCCTGGGTTCCTCTTTTCCCAGGGCTCATTTCTCTCTGGGCTTAGCTCCTCTGTTTTCTCCACAAGGTTAACTGTAGACTATGAGGCCCTCTAGGCTTTGCTTCTCTCCACAAGACCAGCTGTAGACTATCAGGTGAACAGCTCTGTCTCTCTCCCCAGGGCTTCTGCTGTGTCTAAGGAGGTGTCTCTATTCCTCTGTGTTCTTCTCCTGTGTGTTCACTTCCCAGGCTCCAGCTCAAAACTCAGCATCAGAACTCCAACTCTGTCCTTTGCCATATCTTTTATCTGTGAGTCCCCGCCCACCAAGGGGCAGGTACTCAACACCCCACTGACGTGGGCCAATCAAAGCCCTAATCATAATTTAATCACGCCCAGGTACAGACCAGTTTACAAACATAACCCAATATCTATTTTTGGAATTCATGAACCATATCAAACTGCTATACTCCACCCTCTGAATTCCAAAAAGGCATTACAATATTCAAAATACCTTAAATCAGTAGCAATGCTAAGTATAGCATCACATCGTAATCAGTTTAAAGAAATACAGTTTGTCTTGGGAAAAGTCCCATCTACTATAGACCTCTGAAACTTACAAAACAATTTATCTGCTTCCAATACACAAATGGACAGAGAATAAGGAGAAATTGGGAGGGAAACATGAGTTATGGGGTCAGAACAGTTCAGTAAACCTGAAGGGCATCCTCCATTAGATTTCAAAATCTGAGAGTCATTCTTAAGACAATGGTTTCTTCTCACTGGGGCTTCAAGAGGACCCATCCATAATCTAATATCTATTTTTGGAATTCATGAGCCATATAAAACTGCTACATGCAGCATGTATGTGTCTATAGGATGTACATGTATGTGATATGAGGTGGATTGTGTCTCTATGTTTGTTGTGGGAGGAGAGTGTATATGGTATGATATATGTATGTGGGGGGATATCTGTGTGGATGTGTTTTTTTTGTTTTGAGGTACTGGGGCTGGGGATTGAACCTAGGACCTCATATGTGGGAAGCCGGCACTCAACCACTGCACCATATCAGCTTCCCAGAGTTGGTTTTCTTGTTTGTTTGTTTGTTGTTTGTTTTTTTGTTTTGAAGGAGACACCGGAAATCGAACCCAGGACCTCCCATGTGGGAAGCAGGTGCTCAACCGCTTGAGCCACATCCGCTCCCCTAGATGTGTATTTGATTTGAGAGAGGTGTGTGTGCTATGGTGTGGTATGTGTGGTGAGTGTGTGGTATGCTCTGTTTGTGGTATGTTTGTGTGCAGCATGTTTGTATGTGTGTGGTGTGTGTGTGTATATTTTAGGTGGGAGGGGTGTGTGTGGTATCATGTATGTGGTAGGTATACAGTATGCTGTGAGTGTGGTGCATTGTGTGTGGTATGTAGTGTGTTTGTGGTGTGGTTTAGTATATGTGTGTGCATGTGTGTTTGATGTGGGAGGGGAGTAAGAATGGTATGGTGTGTGTGTGTGGTGTGTATGATTAGTAATATGTAGGTGTACTGAAGTTACTAGTCTTCTCACAACAAAACCTGATCAAGACTCACCCTGCCAGATGGTTTGAAAGCTTGAAAAGAAAAAACATTCTATTGATTGTTTCCTTCGCAACAAGCTCACAGGATTAAAAGACCACCTTGCCGATGTTACTGCATACTAATAAGGAATTTTGCTTATTAAATAATCCAGATTTTCAATAATGCATTGATGCTTTCTGAGAAAGAACAATATTGATTTGCTTCTGCTAAATCATCATGATGTTTGAAATCTAACAACTTACAATGCCGTAAACACATAATGCAATAAAACACATATACCAAAACAACTCCATAATACATTTTAAATAAATAGGGTTTCAAGATCTGTTTGTTTTGGCTAAAATGTGAACTTGAAGGACCAAGGATTATTGACTTATATTATCTAGTCTCTTCTGCCCTGGTATCTTGAGCTGCCAATAAATGTATCAAAGTCGCAGGGACAGCAAAATATGTTGTGACTTTCAGCTCTGAGGTATGGGTTAATATCTGTACTCAAGCATCTCTTGTTTAATCAGTGGCTTGAAATGATATACTGTCTCCATCTTGACCCACATAGAAAATACAGCCAAGATAGAAATACTAAACATTTGCTTCACAACTGAGATTTCAGCTATCTCAGTTGACAGCGAAAAATACTTCACATATTTGACAGAAGACATAACAGATTTTTCCCATAGTCATGATCATGGCAGTTGTAGCCAAAAAAGAAAAAACTATCCAAAATACAATGGATAAAAAAAGGCGAGGAAAAAAAGTGAGTGTGGTTGACTGGTTTGTTCCTAAATGTACCAAGATAAGGTACTTGCTGAATATCATGAGCAAAAAAGACAAAATCCTTCTTAGGTTAAGAGTGGTATACATCCTAAGGTGGCCTCAACCTAGGAATAGTTTCGAAGATATCTTGGTACTTTCAGACAACAGATTACACATCTCTACACTGTTTCATACTGAAGAGATTGAGTTTGCTGAAAGTACTTAGAATGGAATTATATTGTATAATAGTTTAATGTTTGAGCTCTGCAATCAGAAAACTATGGTTTGAATTCTTATTTTGCTATTCACCAGCCAATGAACCTTGGGCAGATTGCTTAATTTCCTTCTTGCTAAGTTTAGGTTTAATGATATAAAATCGGGCTGATGAGGGAGCCAATGTGGCTCAGTGGTTGAGTGCCAGCTTCCCAAATATG
>JAQZBX010104800.1:0-10917 GCA_029593785.1 Cabassous unicinctus | reverse complement strand
GTGGTGTGGAGTGGTGTGGTGTGGTGTGGAGTGGTGTAGTGTAGACTGGCTTTATCATGTGGAGTGGTGTGGTGTGGAGTGGTGTGGCATGGAGTGGATTGTTGTGGTGTGGAGTGGTGTGGAGTGTTGTGGCATGGTGTTGTGTGGTGTGGAGTGATGCAGAGTGGTGTGCTGAGATGTGGTGTGGAGTGGTGTGGAGTGGTTCAGTAAAGAGTGGTTTGGAGTGTTGTGGTGTGGTGTGGTGTGTAGCTGTGTGCAGTGGGGGTTCTGGAGTGGTGTGGTGTGGCATGGTGTGGAGCAGTGTGGTGTGAAGTGGTGTGTGGAGCAGTGTGGAGTTAAGTGGTCTTGTGTGGTGTGGAGTGTTGTGGTATGGTGTTGTGTGGTGTGGAGTGGAGTGGCGTGGTGTGGTGCAATGTGGTTTGGAGAAGAATGGTGTGGTATTTGGAATGGTGTGGTGTAGTGTGGAGTGGCATGGGGTTGTGTGGAGCAATGTGGTGAGGAGTGGTATTGTGTGGAGAGGTTTGGGGTGGTGTGCATTGGTGTGGTATGGTGTGGTATGATAAGGTGTGATGTGGAGTGTGTGGTGTGATGTGGCATGAAGTGGTGTGGTGTACTGATGTGTGGAGTGGTGTGGTGTGTTGTGGTAAGGAGCGTGGTTGAGTGTTGTGGTGTGCTTTAGTGTACTGTGTTTTGGAGTGGTATGGAGTGGAATAGTGTCATGTGGTGTGGTGTGGAGCAGTGTGGTGTGGTGTTGTGTTATGGGTGTGGTGTGGTGTGGTATGTTGTGGAGCTGTGGGGTGTGTGGTGTGGAGTATTGATGTCTGGTGTGGTTTGCCATGAAGTGGTGCATTGTAGTGTGGAGCAGTGTGCAATGATGTGGTGCGGTGTGGTGTGGTGTGAAGGGGTGTGGTGTGGGGTGGGGTGATGTGGTGTGGTGTGGGATGATAGGACGTAGTGTGGTGTGGTGTGGTGTTATGGGTGTGGTGTTGTATGATGTGGTGTTATGGTTGTCTTGTGATGTGTGGTTTGGAGTGGTGTGGTGTGGTTTGATATGGTATGGAATAGTGTGTTGTAGTGTGGTGTGGAGTAGAGTGTTGTGGAGCATGTGGTGTGGTGTGGTGTGTTGGGTTGTTGTGTGGAGCAGTGCATTCTCGTGCATTTTATTGTTTTGTGGAGTGGTGTGATGCAGTTTGGTGTGGTGTAGGACTGTGTGGATAAGTGTGATGTGATGTATACAGTTGTGTGGTGTGTTGTGGTTTGGTGTGCAGTGGTGTGGTGTGGTGTAGAGTGTTGTTTTAGAGCTGAGTTTGGTATGGAGGAGTGTGGTATTGTGTAGTGTGGAGTGGTGTGGTATTGTGCAGTGTGGTGTGGCATGGTTGGTGTGGTGCGGTGCAGTGTGGTGTGGAGTGATGTATTTTGTTGTGGTGTATTGTTGAGCACTGTGTTGTGCTATGTTGTGGAGCGGTGTCATATGTCACGGTTTGGGTGGTGTCGAGTAGTATGTTCTGGTGTGCTGTGATATGGTGTAAATCGGTGTAGTGTGGTGTGGTGTGGAGCTGTGTGGTGTTGTGTGGTGTGGTGTGTAGTGGTGTCGACTGCTGTGGTATTGAGCAGTGTTTTGTGGTGCAATGTATTGTGGAATGGTGTAGTGTGGTGTGGAGTAGTGTGGATTGGTGTCGTGTGGAGTGCTCTGGGGTGGTGGAGAGTGGTATGGGGTCTTGTGGAGTGGTTTGGTGGTGTGTGAGATGTGGTGTGGTGTGGTGTGCTGTGGTGTGGGTTGGAAATATATGGTGTGGTGTGGTGTGGAGTGGTGAGGTGTGGTGTGGTGAAGTGTGGAGTGGTCTGGTGTGGTGTGGTGTGGAGTCATGTGAAGCGATGTGGTGTGTTTTGTGGTGGTTTGGAGTGCTGTTATGATATGGTGCAGAGTGGTGTGGTGTTGTGTTATGGGTATGATAAGGAGTGATGTGGTGTTATGGTTCTGTTGTGATGTGTTATGATTTGGAGAGGTGAAGTGTGGAGCAGTGTGGAGTGGTTTCTTGTCGTGTGGTGTGGAATGGAATTATATGCTGTGGTGTGGAGTCTGTGGTGTGGTGAGGTGTGGAGTGGTGTGGTGTGGTGATGTTTGGAGTGGTGTGGTTTGCTGTGGTGTTGAGTGGTGAGGAGCACTGTGGTGTGGTGGGTATGTTTTGGTTTGGTGTGGGGCGGTGAGGTGTGGTGTGGTGTGTGGTTGTGTGGTGTGGTTTTATGTCATATGGTGTGATGTGGTTTGTTTTGGAGTGGTTTGTTGAGATTTGGTGTGGTATGCAGTGGTGTGGTGTGGTGTGCAGTGATGTGATGTGTAATGTGGTGTGCTGTGGGGTGGTGCAGGGTCATATGGAGTGGTGTGGTTTGGTTTGGTGTGGTGTGGAGTGGTGTGGAGTGGTGTGGTGTGGAGTTGTGTGGGGCTGTGTAGTGTGGTTTGGTGTGGTGTGGTGTGGCATGATATGATGTGGTGTAGAGTGTGTATTGTGCTTTTGAGTGGTGCTGAGTGGTGTGGTGTAATGCATTTTGGCATATTGTGGTGGAGTGCAGTGCATTGTGGAGTGATGTGTGGTGGTGCTGTGTGGTGTGTTGTGGGCGTGTCGAGTGGTATGGTGTGGTATGGTGTGGAGCATTGTGTTATGGTGTGATATGGTATAGAACTGGGTGGTGTGGAGTAGAGTGTTGTGGAACATGTGGTGTGGAGTGGTTTGTTCTGGAGAGGTGTGGTGTGGTGTGGTGTGGTGTGTTTTGTTGGGTTGTGGTGTGGAGTAGTGAGTTTTTGTGCATTGTGGTGTGCTGTGGAGTGGTGAGGTGCGGTGTGGTGTGGTGTAGAGTAGTGTTTTGTAGTGGAGTGTGGTCTGGAGCAGTGCAGTGTTGTGTAGTGTGGTGTGGTGTGGTGTTGTGCAGTGTGGTGTGGCATGTTTGATGTGGTGCAGTGCAGTGTGGTGTGGAGTGGTGTATTTAGTTGTGGTGTATCGTTGAGCACTTGTGCTGTGTTGTGGAGCGGTGTCATATGTCACGGTATGGGTGTTGTTGAGTAATATGTTCTGGTGGACTGTGATGTGGTGTGAATCAGTGTAGTGCGGTGAGGTGTGGTGTGGAGCTGTGTGGTGTGGTGTGGTGTGTAGTGGTGTCGACTTCTGTGGTATTGAGCAGTGTTTTGTGGTGTGGTGCATTGTGGAATGGTGTGATGTGGTGTGGAGTAGTGTGGATTGGTGTGGTGTGGAGTGGTCTGGTGTGATGGAAAGTAGTACGGGGTCTTCTGGAGTGGTGTGGTGTGGTGTAGCGAGATGTGGTGTGCTGTAGTGTGGTGAGGTGTGGTTGGGTTGGTGTGCTGTGGTGTGGAAAAGTGTGGGGTGGAGTGGTGTGGAGTGGTGTGGAGAGGGGTGGAATGGTGTGGTGTGGTTTATTCTGTGGAGTGGTGTGGTGTTGTTTTGTATGGAATGCTGTGGTGTGGTATGGTGTTGTGTGATTTAGAGTGATGTAATGTGGAGTTGCATGGTGTGATGTGGTGTGCAGTGATGTGGAGTGCTGTGATGAGGATTGGTGTGCTGAGATGTGGTGAGATGTGGTGTGGTATCGAGTGTTGTGTGGATTTGTGTGGTGTGTTGTGGAGTGGGGTGGATTGGTGTGGTGTGGAGTGGTGTGGTATGGTGTTGTATGCCATGTTGTGGTGTGGTGTGGAGAGGTGTGGTTTGGAGTGGTGTGGAGTGGTGTGGTGCGATGTGGTGTCATGCGGTGTTGTGCGAGGTGGTGTTGAGGGGTGTGGAATGATGTGGTGCTTTGTGGTGAAGTGTGGAGGTGTCTGGTGTGTTATGGGTTGGTGTCGTGTGGTGTGCTGTGAAGTGTTATTGAGAGGTGTGGTGTGGATTGGTGTGGTGTGGTATGGAGTGCTGTGGAATGGTGTGGTGTGTTGTGTTGTTGTGTGGTGCAGTGTGTTGTGGAGTGGTGTAATGTGGAGTTCTGTGGTGTGGTGTACAGTGGTGAGGAGTGCTGTGTTTAGGAGAGGTGTGGTGAGAAGTGGTGTGATGTGGTTTGGTGTGGTATGGAGCGGTGTGGTTTGGTGTCGTGTTGTGTGGTGTAGAGTGGTGTGGAGTGGTGTGGTATGGAGTGGTGTGCTGTGGTATGATATGTTGTGGTGTGGTGTGGAGTGGTGTGGTGTAGAGTAGTGTGGTGTGGTTTATAGCGCAGCAGTGTGGTGTTTTCTTGAGTCGTGTGGGGTTCTGTGGTGTGGCTTGGTGTGGTGTGGTGTTGTGTGGAGTGTTGTGGTGTGGTGTGGTTTGGTATGATATGGTGTCATGTGGAGTGGTGTGGTAGGTTGTGGATTGGTGTGGTGGGGTATGATATGGTGTGGTGTAGAGTGGTCTGGTATGGTGTCGTGTGCAGTGGTGTGGTGTGATGTGTTATGATATGGTGTTATGTGGAATGTACATTGTGCTGTTGTGTGGTGTGGTGTGGTGTGGAGTGATGTGGCGTGTGGTGTGGTATGATATAGTGTGTGGTGTCATGTGGTGTGGTGTGGTGTGCAATTTTGGGGAGTTGTGTGGTGTGGTTTGGTGTGGTGTGTAGTGTAGTGTGTTGTGATTTGGTGTAGTATGACATAATGTAGTGTGGACTGGAGTGGTGTGCTGTGGACTGGTGTCGAGTGGTGCAGTTTGTGGCTGGAGGGGTGTGGCGTGGTGTGGTGTGGATTTGTGTGCTGTGGAGTAGCTTTGTGTGGTGTGGTGTGTAGTGGTGTTGTGTTGAGTGGTTTGTAGCTGTGTAGGGTTTTGTGGTGTGTTGTGATATGATGTTGAGTGTTGTGGAGTGTTGTGGTGTGCTGTGCAGGGGTGTGTTGTGGAGCGGAGTGGTGCACTGTGGTGTGGAGTGGTGTGGTTTGCCGGGGAGTGGTGTGGAGTTGTGTGGTGTGGTGTGCTATGATATTGGGTGATGTGTAAAATGGAGTGTTGTGGATTGGTGTGGTGTGGTTTTGTGTGGTGCTGAGTGTAGTGGTGTGATGTGCAGTGATGTAGTGTGGTGTGGAGTGTTGTGGTGTTGTGTGGATTGGTGTGGTTTGGTGTGGTGTGGTAAGATTTGGAGAGGTGTGGTTTGGTATGGAGCAGTGTGGAGAGGTATGGTCTGGTGTGCTTTGGTGTGGAGTGGTGCAGTGTGATGTATTGTGGTGCAGTGCAGTGATGTGACACGGGGAGCCATGTGATGTCGGGTGTTGTTATTGGTGTGTGGTGGTGTCTTGTGTTGTGCTGTTTTGTGGTTGGTTGTGGAGTCATGTTTTCTCTTACAATTTGGTTTTGGATGGTGTGATGTGGAGTGGTGTCGAGTGGTGTGGTGTGGTGGGGTGTGGAGTAGTGTGGTGAGGTGTGGAGTAGTGTGGTGCAGTAGGTGTTGTGTGGTGCAGTGTGGAAAGGTGTGGTGTGGTGTGGCTTCATGTGGTGTGGTGCTGTGTGTTTTGGTGTTGTTTGCAGTGGTGTGGTGTGGTTTAAAGCAATGTGGTGTGGTTTAAAGCAGTGTGGTGTGGTTACAATTGATGTGGTGAGGTGTGGTGTGTTTTGGAGTTGTGTTCTGGGATGTGGTGTGGTGTGCTCTGGTGTGCCATGGACGGGTGTGAGGTGGTGTGGGGTGGGGTGGTGAGGTGTGGAGTGGTGTGGTTTGCCGCGGACTGGTGTGGAGTTGTGTGATGTGATGTGGTATGATATTGGGTATTGTGGTGTAGAATGGAGTGTTGTGGATTGGTGTGCTGTGGTGTGGTTTTGGGTGGTGTGATGTGGAGTGGTGTGGTGTGGTTTGGAGCAGTGTAGTGTGGTGTGGAGTGGTGTGGAGTGGTGTGGTGTGGTGAGGTGTGTGGTGGTATGGTGTGGTGTGGAGTTGTTTGGTGCAGAGTGTAGTGGAGTTGTGTGGTGTGCTTTGGTTTGGTGTGATGTTGTGTGGAGTGTTGTGGTGTGATGTGACATGGTGTAGGAAGATATTGTGTGGTGTGGAGTGGTGTGGTGTGGAGTGGTGTTGTGTGGTCTTGTAAAGTGTGGAGTGGTGTGGTGAGGACTACTGTGGTGTGGAGCACTTTGGTGTGAAGCCATCTGCTGTTGTGTTGTGTGAATGGTGTTTGGTTTTGTGTGTTGTGTTGTGGTGTGGTGTGGTGTTGTGGGGTGTGGTGGGTGTTGTGTGGTGTGTAGTGGTGTAGTGTGTTGTGGTGTGATGTGCTGTGGCTTGGGGTGGTATGATATGGTATGATGTGGTATGGTATGATGTGTGGTTTGATATGTTTTGGTCTGGGGTGGTGTGGTGTGGAGAGGTTTGGTGTGTTTTGGTGTTGATTGGTGTGGTGCAGTGCTGTGTGGTGAGGTGTAGAGTGGTGTGTTGGGCTGTGGTGTGGTGTCACGAGGTGCAGTGTGGTGCTGTGTGGAGTGGTGTTGTGTGGTTTGGTGTGGAATGCTGTGGTGTGGTGTGGAGTGGAGCTGTGTGGTGTGGTGTGGTGTCATGTAGTGTGGAGTGCTGTGGTGTGCTGTGGCGTGGTGGCATGTGGTGTGGTGAGGAGTTGTGTGATATGGTGTCATGTGGTGTGGTAAGATTTGGAGTGGTGTGGTGTTGTTTGGAGAGGTGTGGATTGGAGTGGTGTGGTGTGAAATGTTGCAGTGTGGTGTGTTGTGGTATGGTGCAGTGCTGTGTAGTGTGGGGCAGTGTGGTGTGTTTCGGGGTTGTGTTATGGGTGTGGATTGGTGTGGTGTGCCAGCAATGTTGTGGTTGGTTCTGGAATGGTGTTGTCTCTTGTGGTTTGGTGTGAAGTGGTGTGGTGCAGTGTGGAGCGGTATGGAGTAGTGTGGTGGAGTAGGTGTTGTGGAGTGTTGTTTGGAGCGGTGCGGTGTGGTGTGGTGTGGAGTGGTTTCGTGTGATGTGGTGTTTTGTGGTGTGGTTTGGTGTGGAATGATGTGGTGTGGTTTAGAATTGTGTGGTGTGATGTCAAGCGGTGTGGTGTGCCATGTATGGGTCTGGTGTGGTGCGGGGTTTTGTGGTGTTGTGTTGAGTGGTGTGGTATCCTGTAGAGGGGTGTGCTGTGGTGTGGTGTGGTTTGAAATGATGTGGTGTGATGTGTGGTGTGGAGCTGTGTGGTGTGTTGTGGAATGAAATCGTGTGAAGTGGTGCAGTGTGGTGTGGAGCAGTGTTGTGTAGTGTGGTCTTGTGTGGTGCAGTGTGGAGTGGTGTTTTGTGGTTCGTTGTGTAGTTGGGGCAAGTGGTAGGAAGTGCTGTGGGGTGGTGCGTTGATGTTTGGAGTGGTAAGGTATGGTGTGTTGTGTGGTGTGGGGTGGTGTGGTGTGGAGGGTTTGATGTGGTGTTGTATGATATTGGGTTGTGTGGTGTGGTTTGGAGTGTTCTGATTTGGTGTGGTGCAGTGTGGATGGTGTAGTGTGCTCTTGTGTGGTGTGGTGTGGTGTGGAGTGATGTGGTGTGGTGTGTTTGGAGTGGTTTGGAGTAGTGTCTTGTGGAGTGGTTTAAAGTGGAGTGGTGTAATGTGGTGTGTAGTGGTGTGTTGTGTGGTGTGGAATGGTTTGGTGTGGTGTGGTGCTGTGTGGTACATGATGTGGTGTGGTGTGGTCTGGTGTGGAGTGGTATTTTTGGTGTGGTGTGGAGTGGTGTGGTGTGTGGTATGGTGGGCTGCAGTCTTGTGTGTTGTGTTGTGGAGTGTTCTGGTGTTGTGTGGTGTGGAGGGTTGTGGAGAGGTGTGTTGTGGTGTAGTGTGGTGTGGAGTGGTGTGGTGTCGTATGATACAGTATGATGTTGAATGGTGTTGTGTAGTGTGGAGTGGTGTGGTGTTGTGCTGTGTGGAGTGCTGTGGTGTTTTGTGTGGTATGATATGATATGGTGTGGTGTTTTGTGGTGTGGTGTGGTGCGGTGTGGTGTCATGTGGTTTTGTTTAGAGCAGTTTGTTGTGCTGTAGTGTAGTGTGGTGTGTTATGGTGTGGTGTGATGTGGAGTTGTGTGGTTTCTTGTGGAAAAGTGTGGTGTGGTGTATGGTATGTTGTGGTGTGGTGTTGACTGGTGGGAGTGGTGTGGTGTGGTTTGGTGTCATATGATATGGTGTGGTGTTGTTTGGTGTGGTTTGTTGTGGTGTGCTGTGGAGCAGTGTGGTGTTATGTGGTGTGGTGTGTTGTAATTGGTGTGGTGTTATGTGTGTGTGGTGGTGTGGTGAATTGTGGGGCAGTCTGGTGTTTTGTTTTGTAGAGTCATGTGGTGTTTTCTGATGTGGTTTGGTGTGTAGCAGTTCAGCGTGGTGTGGAGCAGTGTGGAATGGTGTGGTGTGGTGTGCATTACTGTGGTGTTCTGTGGTTTGGTATGATATGCTATTGTGTGTAGTGGTGTGGTGTGGAGTGCTGTGGTGTGCTCTTGTATTATGTGGTGTGGTGTGGGGTGGTGTGGTGTGGAGTCGTGTGGGATGATATGGTGTAGTGTGGTGTGTTTTGGTGTTATGAGTGTAGTGTGGTGTGATGTGGTGTAATGGGTGTGTTGTGATGTGCTGTGTAGTGGAGAGCTGTGCTGTGGTGTGGAGCCATTTGGATCAGTTTGTTTTGGTGTGGTGTGGTATGGTGTCGTGTTGAGCAGTGTTGTGTGGTGTGGTGTGGTTTGGAGTGGTCTCATGTGGTGTTGTGTGGAGTGGTGTGATGTGGTGTGGAGTGGTGAGGAGTGATGTGGTGTGGTGTGTGGTGGTATGGTGTGGAATGATATGCTGTAATGTGGAGTGTGTGCTGTGGTGTGGTGTAGAGTGGTGTGATGTGGGGTTGTGTGGAGTGGTGAGGAGCGCTGTGGTGTGGTGGGTTTGTGGGGTTGCGATTGGTGTGGTGTGGTGTGGTGCATTGTAGTTTTGTGTGGTGTGGTGTGGTGTGGTGTGGAGTGGTGTGGTATAATTTGGAGTGGTGTGGTGTGCTGTGATGGGGTGTGGAGTGGTGAGATGTGGTGTGGTGTGTCCTGGAGTGCTGTGGAGTCGTGTGAAGTGGTGCGGTGTGGTGTGGTGCATTGTGGTGTGGTGTGCAGTGATGTGGTGGGCTCTGGAGAGATGTGGAGCAGTGTGGTGTGCTGTGGTGTGCTGTTTTGGATGTGGTGTGCTGTGGTATCATGTTATGGGTGTGGAGTGGTGTGATGAGTAGTGGTGTGGGGTTGAGCAGTGTGGGATGGTGTGTTGTGGTGTGTTGTGGAGAGGAGTGGTGTGGTGTTGTGTGATATGATATGTTGTGGTGTGAAGTGGTTTGGAGTGTTGCGGATTGTTGTGGTGTTGTGTAGTGTCTTAAGATATGGTGTAATATGGTGAGCTTTGGAGTGTGGAGTGGTGTGGTGTGTTGTGGAGAGGTGTGAAGTGGTGCAGTGTTTTGCCAGTTTGTGTGGTGTGGGTCAGTGTGGTTTGGTATGATATGGTGTGGTGTGGAGTGTGTGGTGTGGTGTGGAGTGGTGCTGTGTGGTTTGGTGTTATAGGTTGGTGTGGATTGATGTGCTCTGTGGAGTGGTGTGGTGTGATAAGGTGAGGTGTGCTGTGGTTTGTTGTGGTGTAGTGTGCAGTGGTATGGTGTGGTGTGGGGTGATATGGTGTGGTGTGCTGTAGTGTGGAGTGGTATGGTGTGATGTGGTGTGGTGTAGATGGTGTGGTGTTGTGTGGTGAAATGGGGTGTGATGTGGAGTGGTATGGAGTACTGTGGTGTGGTGTGGAGTGGCATGCTGTGGTATGATATGGTGTGTGGAGTGATGGGTTGTGGAGTGGTGTGTGTAGTGTGGTTTTATATTTGTGGTGTGGATTGATGTGGTGCTGTGTGGAGTGCTGGGCTGTAATATGGTGAGGTGTGTTGTGGTTTGTTTTGGTGTAGTGTGTTGTGTTGTGGTGTGGTGTGGGGTGATATGGTGTGGTGTGCTGTGGTGTGGAGTGGTGTGGTGTGGTGTGGTTTGGACAGTGTGGTGTTGTGTGGTGAAATGGGGAGTGATGTGGATAGTTGTGGAGTACTGTGGTGTGGTGTGGAGTGGTGTGGAGTGGCGTGGTGTGGTATGATATGGTGTGCAGAGTGATGGGTTGTGGTGTGGTGTGGAGCAGTGTGTTGTGGTGTGGTGTGGTGATATGTGGAGCAGTGTTTTGTGGTATGTTGTGTCCTTATGTTTTTGTTGTGTGGTGTGGAGTTGTGTGCTTAGGTATGATTTGGTGTGGTTTGGAGGAGTGCCTTGTGGAGGGGTGTGTTGTGGTGTGATGTGGAGTGGTTTGGTGGGGTGCAGTCTGCAGAGGTGTGGAGTGGTGTGGTTTGTTGTGGTGTGGTGAGGAGGGGTCTGGTGTGCGGTGGTAGTCTTTTAAGGATGTGATGTGTGATGGGGCGTGATGTGGATTGGATTGTTGTGGTGTGGTTCGGTGCTGCGTGGTGTATTTTGTTGTGGTGTGGTTTGAGTGGTGTGTTTGGTGAGGTATTCGGTGGAGCAAATTAGTGTTGTTTGGTGTGGTTTGGTGTGGTGTGGTGCAGTGTGCTGTGGGTTGGTGTGGTTTGGTGTGGTGTGGTGTGGAGTAAAGTGGTGTGGAGTGGTGTTGTATGATATGTTGTCATGTAGTGTTGAATGATGTGGTTTATTGTGGTGTGGTGTGGTGTGGAGTGGTTTGATGTGGTGTTGTGTTATGGGTGTGGTGTGATGTGGTGTTGTATGATATGGTGTGGTGTGTTGAGGTGTGTTGAGGTGCGGTGTGGAGTGGTGTGTGGTGTGGTCAAGTGGGGAGGGGTTTGGTGTGGTTTCATGTGGAGTGGTATGGAGGATTGTGGTTTGGTGTGGTATGGTGGAGTATGTAGAATTGTGGTGTAGTGTGACGTGGGGTGGAGTGGTGTGGTATAATACCGTGTGGTGTGGTGTGGAGTGATGTGATGTGGATTGATGTGGTGCTGTGTGTAGTGG
>JAQZBX010104799.1:0-10916 GCA_029593785.1 Cabassous unicinctus | reverse complement strand
CTTTGATTAAACCCAAATGAAAGAGAGACCGGGAGGGAGGGGAAGCGATCTTGCCGAGTGGCAGAGGCAGGGAGGGGTGAGGGTCGAGCAGGGGAGCCGAGCCTGGGATACCGGCCCGGAGGACCTGTGGCGGCGGCAACAGAGAGCGAGGAAGGCCGAGTGGAGACGGCGGCAGCGGGGGGACGGGCGTGGAGCGGCGGGACGGGGGGCAGAGGCTGCAGCTGCTGGAGGGGCGTGGACGGAGGGAGCTATTATTACATCTTTTAAAGTCTTCTTTGATTTCCTTTAACAATGCTGTGTAGTTTTCTGTGTATAAGTGATTTATACCTTTAGTTAAGTTTCTTCCTAGGTATTTGATTTTTTTTACTTACTGTTGTAAATGGTCTTTTTTTTTCTTGATTTCCTCCTCAGATTGCTTATGATTGGTGTACAGAAATGCTGCTGATTTCTGAGAATTGATCTTATAGCCTGCTACTTTACTGAACTCATTTATAAGGTGTAGAAGCTTTGTTGTAGATTTCTCAGGGCTTTCTATGTATAGGATCCTTTTGTCTGCAAATAGTGAAATATTTACTTCTTCCTGTCCAATTTGGATGCTTTTATATTTTTTCTTGCCTCAGTGCTTGAGCAAGTATTTCTAAGACAATATTAAATAGGAGTCGTGATAGTGGGCATCCTTGTCTTGTTCCTGAGCTTAGAAGGAAAGCTTTTATATTTTCAGCATTGTATATGATATTAGCTCTGGGTTTTTAATATATGCCCTTTTTCATGTTCAGAAAGTTTCTTTCTGTTTTTTATCTTCTGCAGTGTTTTTATCAGGATGGGGTGCTGTATTTTGTCTAATGCTTTTTCTGCATGTATAGAGATGACCATGTGATTTTTTTTCTTTTGTTCTGTTTATGTCATTATTACATTGATTGGTTTTCTTATGTTGAACCATCCTTTCATACCCGGGATGAAACCCCATTGATCATGGTGTATAATGCATTTGATGTGTTGTTGAATACGATTAGCAAGTGTTTTGTTGATGATTTTAGCATCTAGGTTCATCAGAGAGATTGGTGTGTAATTTTCCCTTCTTTTGGCATCTTTGTTTGGCTTTGGTATTAGGGCAATGTTGGCATAATAAAATGAGTTACACATTTTTCCTTCTACATCTATTTTGGAAGAGATTAAGCAGGATTGGTGTTAGTTCTTTCTGGAATGTTTGGTAAAATTCACCTGTGAAGTTGTCTGGTCCTGGGCTCTTCTTAGTTAGGAGGTTTTTGATAACTGATTCTCTTTACTTATGATTGGTCTGTTGAAATCATTGATTTCTTCTTTTGTTAATGTAGGCTGCTTGTATGTTTCCAGGAATTTGTTTATTTCCTCTAAATTATCCTTCTTGTTGGCGTGTAATTTTTCAAAGCATCCTCTTATGATACTCTATTTCTGTGGGGTCAGTGTTGATAGCCCCTTCCTCATTTCTTATTTTGTGAATTTGCATCTTCTCTCTTTTTTTTCCTTTGTTGGTCTAGCTAAGGGTTTGTCCATTTTATTGATCTTCTCGAATAACCAGCTTTTGGTTTTGTTTATTTTTCTAGAGCTTTCTTATTTTCTATTTCATTTACTTCTGTCATCTTTGTTATTTCCTTTTTTCTACTTCATTCCTTGTTAGTTTGTTGTTCTTTATCTAATTCCTCCAGGTGTGCAGTTAGGTCTTCGATTTTAGTTCTTTCTTCTTTTATGATATATGCATTTATGGCTATGAATTTCCCTCTCAGTACTGCTTTTGCTATATTCCATAGGTTTTGATATGCTGCATTTTCATTTTCATTCATTTCAAGGCAGTTACTGATTTCTTTTGAAATTTCCTCCTTTTCCCACTGTTTGTCTAAGAGTGTGTTGTTTAATTTCCATATCCTTGTGCCTATTCTAGTTCTCTGGCCCTTATTTATTTCCAGCTTCATTCCATTGTGTCAGAGTAATTACTCTGTATAATTTCAATTTTTCTGAGTTCATTGAAAATTTTTGTGCCCTAGCATGTGGTCTATCTCAGATAATTATCCATGTGCATGCAAGAAGAATGTATATCCCATTGTATTTGGGTGATGTGTTCTGTGTATGTCTATGATGTCCATATCCTCTAATGTATTATTCAGAGTCTTTGGTTCTTTATTGATTCTCTGTCGAGATGTTCTGCCTAATGATGAGAATGATGTCTTAAAATCTGCCACTACAATTATAGAGGCATCTATTTCTCTACTTAGTTTCTCCAGTAGTTGCCTCATGTATTTTGATGCAACCGGGTTAGGTGCATAAATGTTTATATTTGGTCTGTCCTCTTCAAAGATTACCCCTTTTACTAATGCATAGTGTCTCTCTTTGTCTCTTACAATAGTTTTGAATTTAAAGTCTATTTTGTCTCATATTAGTATAGCTACTCCTGCCCTGTTTGGTTGTTGTTTGCTTGTAAAATTGTTTTCCAGCCATTCACTTTCAGCCTCCTTGAATCCCTGGGTTGAAGGTGGGTTTCTTGTAGACAGCATATTGATGGGTCATATTTCCTTATCCATTTTGCCAATCTGTGTCTCTTGACTGGTGGTTTTAATCCATTAACATTCAGTATTATTATTGTCAAGGAATTACTTACATTAGCCATTTACTTTGGGTTTATATGTGTCAAATGTTTTTATTTTCTTTGTGTATTTTTAGTTATTCTTACACTCTCCTCCAACATTCTCTACTGTTTTGTCCTTTCACGCTGCAGAACTCCCCTTAATATTTCTTGAAGTGCAGTTTTCTTATTGGCATAATCTCTTAATTTCTGTTTAACTGTGAATATTTTGATTGCCTACTTTACTGGATAGAGAATTTTGGCTGGAATTTTTTTTTCTTTTTGTACCTCGCCTATGTCATACAACTGCCTTTTTGTGTCCATGTTTTCAGATGAGAAATCAGCACTTAATCTTATTGAGATTCTCTTGTACATTATGGTTCTCTTTTTGCTTGCTGCCTTCCATATTTTCTCTTTTTCTGGAGCATTGGACAGATTGACAAGTATATGTCTTGGAGTAGACCTATTGGGATTTATACTGTTTGGGGTGTGCTGTGCTTCCTGGGCATATACGTCCATCTCCTTCAATAGGGTTGGAAAGTTTTCAGCCATTATTTCCTTCAACACTCTTCTGTCCCATTTCCCTTTTTTTCTTTCTCTGGGAAGCCTATAATGTGTATGTTTGTGCATTTTGTGTTGTCATCCAATTCCCCAAGTCCCTGCTATATTTTTCTAACTTTTTATTTATCTGTTCTACTATCTGTTTGATTTCAAATGTACTGTCTTTCACATTGCTAATTCTTTCTTCTGCCTGTTCAAATCTTCTGTTATGTGCTTCCAGTGTTTTTTTGATTTCTTAGTTTGTGCCATTCATCATCATCATATCCATTATGTTTTTATATGTGTTTACAATTTCTTCAGTATGTTCTCTGAGTGTCTTCTTAATACCCTTAATCTCTTCCTTCACTTCATTCAGTTGGTCCTTGGTATTTGGGCAGGTTTGATTAGTTGTTTGATGTTCTGCATCTCTTCCTGGTTTGTATTTTGTTCATTGTACTGGGACATGTCTTCCTGTTTCTTAGTATATTTTTATCTTTGTAAATTTTTGTTGCCCTCTGGCCATTTTTTATCTTGATGGTTTATTCAGTTGATTAGCTTCTCTTTCTATTCTAGAGTTTTAGTTAGATGCTGATTTTGTGTGTGTGTTAAGTTTTCTCTTTGACACTTTGTTCTGCTTGTTCTATTTCCTTGCTGTTTTCTATACTCCCTTTAAGGAAAAAGATTAGGGTCAGAGAAAGCAGAAGAGGTAAGAAAAGAAAAAGGATTATAGTAATAATATTGGTAAAAGTTAGAAGAGGGACCACATAAGACTTAGTAAAATGAATATTTAACTCATGTAAGCAGTGTAGAGTAATAGGAATAAAAAAGTGGAATACCTGCAATGAAATGGGAAACCAAATAAAGAAAAATATATAGAATGATTTAAAAGGCCAGAATGATGAGGAGAGAGAGAAAGAGAAAAGAAAGGAGAAAAGATAAAAAGTTAATAAAATAGAGAACAGAATAGACAAGATAGAAATAGAAATCAGAAAAATTGAGAACTAAATCAAGAAAGGTGGAATATAAGAACAACAAAAAGCAGAAGATAGAAATAGGAATGAAGGAAAAGCGATAGCATTGGTGGACAAAATCTGCATACACAGAAAATGGGAAATCAAGGAAGAAGGAGCACAGCAATGAAGAAGCAAGCCAGCAGTACCTAATTTTAAAAAGTGTGGGTGGGGAAGAAAGAGGAAGCAAAAACAAGAAATAAAAAAAGCAAAACACACAAGCAAGCACTCAATCAAAAAATAAGGAACAACAGTGTTACTTCTTAGGCCCCTGTAGAGCTTCTCATGCTGCTAGTGTTCATCAATTACCCTGCAGCCTTCTGTCTGCAGGTTTTGAAGTGGATTTTAGTGAATAAACTCTGTTAATTATTTTTAAGTAAAAATTTTTTAAGGAAAAATAAGGGACCCAAGAGAAGTTAATACCAAACTAATGTCTATGTTTTCCTTGTCATAAAGTATCAGTAGGATGTTTGATATCCTGGTGGATCACCACTCTAAGAGGAGCTTGGAATAAAAGTAGGGACCTCATATATTCAAGTTGGAAACACCTCCACTGACCTAAACTTTCTTGTTGGGTTAGTTAGCTCTTCAGAAAGCTACCCAGTTACTTTCCCTTGGGCAGGTTTGACTCTCCTAGGGCAGCAGGATTCAACAGGCTATGTGAGCAGATCCCACCTCCTCTCTGCTGTTCAAGTTCAGTTCCCTTTTGAAATTCAAATACTATCCTGGTGACTGAATTCACCATGCAGAAATGATCCTCAATCCTCTTCTAGACCACTCTATCCTCCCAGGGGACCCTAAATAGGCTCTTGGAAACTTATTAAGCACTTTCTACTGCCTGTCTCCCTTAGGGGAGTTGAAATTATGATAGTGTTCAGCACAGAAGTAGTCACTTCTGACTCCACCCTCTCAGAGGCCAAGTTTCTCTATCCCAGTGTGGCTAGGTAAATCAGGCTTCCTCAGCAGATTTACCTCTACCCTCTGCCTGGTGCCACCTCCAGCTCACTGGTATGCTCCCCAAGGCTCAAAGGGGGTCTAAACAACCAAACCACAGAAAGGAAAGCCCTCTCCATCCTTTGCCACAACCCTCCCACTCTTTGAGATTGCTCCCTTCCAATGGGTGGCTGGCCTGAGTTGGGGCTCACCCTGTCCCTTGGCCCTGAGTGTAGGGTTTTGCCACAGGGCTAAAGACTCATGGTTTAATCTTGAGCAATCTATCTCCCTGTCCAGCTCCCTCTAGATTGATGCCCCAAAGGCTCCCTCTCCATGTGCTACCAGAACAGCTCATTTAGGCAGGATCTTGTCCCACTCAGCCATATTTTGCAGAGAAGATGGTGAGCCTACTTAAACTGATGCCATCTTGACACCTCCTACTGTCTATATCTTTCTGCACCTTGCCTTTTTACTCAAATAATTCCTTGAAATATTCCATTTTGACACAAATACTGTTGCTTAGTTCATACAGTTTCACTCTTGTTTACCACAATTTGTATTGTATGTGGACAGTGTTTGCATAACTGTAGAGTTAAATTGATGACATGAGAGAGGACGCTGAAAATGCACCAGGTGTAGGAGAGATTTATCCAAGGAAGTAGGAGAGGTAATGGGACACAAAGATTTAACCACACTCCTTGGAGATATAACCCAACAGATCTTGGAACCCTGGTAACCAGGCATCCACATTCTAGAGACAGTCCCCAACCCAGCTCACATGAGCAGAGAGGCTTGAGAGAACAAAATGTTTTCTTATGGTTTTCCAACATCCCAAGGCTTTCACCTAAGGAAAACTGGAAGGAAAAACCTTTTTCAAAGCTGCAGGAATGGAATTGGTTCAACCCCAACCACAGAAGGCTTTGGCCATTTGCCAAGAGACATCCAAAGGTAAGACAACTGTCACAAGGCAGGGAAATGAAGGTTGGGCAAATATTCTGATCCTTCCTGGGCAGCCCCATAGGACTTCCCACTCTGAGTTACAGAGGGCTGAGCTGTTGGAAGTGACATAAGAGTGGGCAGACCCTGGGCAGGAGCTGATTTTCTAGGAGTTTGGAAGCCTGGTTGGACCATAATGTTCACAGCCTGCTCATGGCTGGCAGGGTGGGACAAAGAGTCCTGTATTGGTGATCATCTGCCCAGATGTTAATCTGCAGCCTTAGAGCCATCCTCTCAACTCTTTTACTCATGGGCTGGAGGTCAGTGCAGTGTTCTGTTTTTAATCTGGGGAGAACTTTATATGGAGTCACCCTTGTGGTGACAGCCAAGCAGGATCCTGAAAATCAACTGATAAGGGGAGAGGACTTTGGGTCAGGAAGGATGGGTCCTGTGTTTACTGAGCAGTGGGGAATGTGAGTAGGGGGCTTTGAATGTGAAGGGCAAAGCTGAATCTTTTGTCCCACACATATGATGGTTTCCACTAGAAGTCTGATTCTAGAGGCTTCCCCTGTAAGGGCAAAAGTGTCAAAGTGAGCTGTGGATGGTGCCCTGGGCACCCTGGGAAGAAAAGGGAGGCTGGGATCTCAGAGACAGCATTTGGGAGATTCCATCCCCACTACCACCACTTCTAGGTCATTCTTGCCCTATCCCTGCCTCCCCCACCCCACAATTCATAGTCAAGACAATGAGGCCTGGTGAGAAACTGGTTCAGAGTCTTCCTGGTACCGCAGTCATGGGCACTCAGCTGCCTGTGGTGTGGACTAGGCTGTACCCCTGCCCATCAGGAGAATAGTGTTAGTGGGAAGAAGAGACCCACCTCTCACCTGCAGAGAATAAGGCAGCACATTGCACTCAAGCTAGAGGTTGAGGTACAATGAGGGCCCAGGGAGGTCTAGGGCAGGAAAATGGATTATATTTTTCTCCGTCATCCTCTGGATACTTATGGAGCATCTACCACATGCCAGTGTAGTGCAAAGCTGAGACAGGCCATCACAACCACTGGAATTTAGGTTTGAAGGAGCTTTAACAGGGCATAGCAAGACATAGAAACATCCTCTAAAATGTGGGTATGTTTATATTTTATAATGTTTATATTTTCAATTATTAAATGTACAAAATAAAGTTAAAAAATAATAATAAAACAAAAAATGTGGGTGTCTGTGAAAATCACATTAACAAGGACCATTTCTTGACCTAGAAAAGTGACCTCCTCTTTACAGCTTTGAAGAAAGAGGGAATATGTTTTGCTTCTGATGCAGAGCTTTCTATGGCCACCAGGTAGGATCTCACAGCTTTCAAGATGAACTCTGGAATTGCATCAGCAGCAAGTGGGGGAAGGGAATAGAGGAATGTAAAAATATCAAAACTTACAATGTGCACAGTAAAAGGCCAGAGGAAGATTATTAGCAAGTGGCCTAAGGTCAGGAAGTACTGTGCATCCTCAATCCCTTTGTAGGGGTCCCATGGTCCATCCTTTCTCTTAGATTTGAATCCTTCTGGGATCCTGGTCTCTGGCCTCAGAATTCCCTTTACTGATACATTCATTCTGAGGGAACATTTTTGATGCAGCTTCCAAAGCCACAACTGACTTCGATTCATAAGCTTTACTCCTCCCTATAAATTGAGATTCTTAGTATCCCTGCAACACTGTGCACAATTTGTTTTTACCCAGAAATTCTCCAGAAGGCTGCCAGCTTGTCTGTGAGTTCCTCTGAGGCCACTGCCCTCTGACTGGGCCCTGATGATTCACAGTGAGCTCTGATGTCTCAATCTGTGTCCTTATTCTTCCCCATGGAAGGAAAAGTCACACTCTTCCTTGCTGGCCAAGAGGATTTTGTGGCCATTTGGTTCTCAGGTCCACTGTCTAGGGAGTTCATCAGTTTACACACTTAGTTATGTTGTTACTGACCTATCCTGAAAGAGACACCAGGACCCAAGCCCTTAGAGCTCATAGTCCCTGGGATGGTGGTGGTCTTTGTCAAAACTCTTGCACTGTGGTTATACCCAGAGGGTAGGAACCTGTCAGCTGGGGAGAGATAAAATATATGATATGTCAGGTGTGAGAGAAGGAGGTGGTCATTAAGACTGATGACCCACTGGCATGGAGGGCACAGCATTAGCAATTAAACACTGCAGCTTTTCCAATCCAGGTTGTAGACTCCCTGCCTTGAGCTCACCTGAGGGTCCTCTTTGGGCTTCCCTATGTTCTGGACCTAAAGGGCTAACCCCTGGCCCTGCTTTGAGACTCCAGGGCTCTGCCCCAACTTCCAGCCTCCAACTTGTTAAGGATTTTTAACACTCCATGGCTCTATCTAGAATGGGGAAGTTCAGCTCAATTGTGGGGTGATTCTTAGATTTCAATTGTGGTTGTTTCTCTGTTATCCCCATTTCCCCAGAGCTCCAGGTGTCACCCAGAAACCCATGGTGTCCTCTTCTGTACAGATGAGGGGCAGAGCACAAACCCTGGCTCCCAACAGCCCAGGCCCTTAGTGACTTGGCTGACATGGCATAGCCATACACAGATGGGATTTGTTAAATGAAGCACAGGAACAGCTGTGCTTTCCCCTCAAAGACAGATGTGCCAAGTCCCAAAGCTCATTCATGACACAGAGGAAGGCATTGGTATCTGAGGAGTTTCCCTTACACAGCTAGGAGTCTCCTGAGAGAAGAGATATCATGTAGAAACATTTACTAAATCTAGAGCAATCTGATATGGCAGAAGATGGGTTTTTACTGCATTTTTGGGCTTCCAATGGCTGAGGGTGTAGTGAAAGTCACCCAGCAGAGGCCCATATATAAGACAAGAGTATATCTCAGTCTCTGACAGTGAATCCTCCTTTTACACTGAGATTCCTTGACAAATCAGAAAGCCCAACTGGCCAAGGTAGTTATGCACTGGCCCAGGGTTCCCCTGCTCAGGCTCTGCTGAGTAGGACAGCAAGGCCCCACTGGACTTGATTCTCCATGGTTAGGCGTTACATTCATTTTTGTCAGAAAGCTGTTGTCCCAGGAGTGACTGTTGGGCCAGGAGAAGGGAAAGAAAGAGGTGGCCTGAAAGCTTCTGGGGCTGCTCTTCTTCAGGAAAAGCTGCCTTCTAACCGCTCTAGGTCTCAGGTCTCTTGTTGTGAACAGTATGGCTCCTTCTACCTCGCTTCCACATGAGGGTCAGTGGTTATTTTAGTGTTCCATTCTGACAGAGCCCTCTCCCATTTGTCCAGGAGAAAGCAAAAGAATGGGTTAATCTGCAAGGTTTTACAAATGTCCACTCTCATCTACTTATTGAGGGCACACAGATATCTATGAAGAGAACTGTGAACAAGAGGTCCTTTCTGCTTGACCACTTTTGACTAATTGCCACTGGTCAACCTGTCAGCTGGGTTTCACAATCAAAACTTGCATCAAATCAGCCTGAACATTGGCTGGAGGCTCCCTAGGGGAGATCAAGCTCCTTGTCTGCTTCTGTGCCCACTGAAGGCCTGTCTAGCAGGGCTGCCTCTTCAGTGCTGTTGAGTAGCTCCAGAAGGATTTGAAGCATCACAACCATGCTGAGTGAATCTAAGAATCTCTTCTGTAATCACATGTACTTTTCCATGAGAACAAATCTCTGCAGCTATCCAGAAATCATCATTTATACATTTTAATGAAAAATATCTTGGGACTCGATTTAAGTAAAAAATATATCTATCATAGTCATAGCTTTCATTTCCCTGGGTACATACACAAGACAACATAAGTATTTAACTTTCAAAAATAATATTAATTTAAATATTATTACCAGGGCTTCAAGTTTGCAGGTTAGATGACCATTGAGAATAAGAGTGGGTTGGAGTTTGATTATTTTCTTCACAGGATCTAACAACCACCTTGAAGTCCAGGGAGCTCACAGGACTTCTCTGCTAAAAATGACATCGACAAAGACAGTTTTATCAGGCAGAATAGAATATGCTTCCCTGCAGGTATGGGGCAAGTCAAAATATTTTTCCTTCCAGCTAAGATTTGTTTTGTTAGTTCAAGTGCTGGAATCCCTTTGGGAGGAGAGTAGGATTGAGGTACCCAAATTTATAATATAGAATGTAAAAGCCACAGGAATTTTATTACTAAGAAATGAAATGGAGGCATAGGATAGTGCTCTCTGCTTGTGCCCACAATCCCCCTGTTCTTTCATGCATATACCTGGAACTTGATGGGGTCACCATGGGATAGGAAAAGAATAACCTAAGAACTGGAAACCCCTGGACCTTAGTATTTCAGTTCCATCCTGAGGTGGAGGAAGAGGAACCAGATGGTGCCCTGGGAACTGCTGTCTCACCACAGGCTGACCTGGCTCAGGTCTATGAGACCTTCTCCCTCCTCCTCTCAGAGCTACCACTCCTGCCCTAACCTGCCCTTCTATGGGAAAAGAAACAAAACACTGTCAAAGTGCACCAAAACTCAGGGAGTTTAAGTGACTTGCCCAAATTCTCCCACCTGGTAAGTGAGGGAACAGGAACTGTGACCCAGTGACAGGGTTTCCAAAGCATCAAATTGTCTGCAACTGGATCAAGTGAGATGTGGCCAGGGCCCATGCATCTGCCCTATTCAGGCTGGCAAAGTTGGCCTAGGAATTGATCATTACTTTGAAGAGAGTCCAATCATAGGACCCAAAAAGGAGGGGGTGGTAAATGCTTCCACTGCATATGCTATATTCCTCATATGCAATGCTTGTTGAACACAAGAAAATGTATCAATGTAATGTACCACATTAAAAAATTGAAGGAAAAATAGCACATGATCATCTCAATGAAGGCAGAAAAGGCATTTGACAAAACCCAGCATCCTTTCTTGATAAAAATACTTCAAAA
>JAQZBX010104798.1:0-10913 GCA_029593785.1 Cabassous unicinctus | reverse complement strand
GAATCCTATTCTTCAAAGTGAGAAACATAGTGGTTACCATATGTCCTGAGGGAAGCAGGACGGACGAATAAGGTAGATGGAACATAAAGCATTTTTAGGGCATTAGAGTTTTGTTCTGCATGATCTTGCAATAATGGATACAGGCCATTTTAAATTTCATCAAAATTTATAAAATGTATGGTATAAATGTACAAAAAAAATGCACAATAAATGTACATAAAAATGTATACAAATGCACATTTTAATATAACATTTATGTAATTGAAGTATCTTTAAAAAATTTAAATATTAAAAAATAATAAATAATCATCTTAACTCCAGTTCTGCCCAAACTCTTTCAACAAATTGAAGGAAAACTCTCTCATTTTATGAGACCATCATCTCATACCAAAGCCAGATAAAGATACCACAAGAGAAGAAAGCTACAGACCAATATCTCTGATGAATATAGATGCAAAAATCCTTAACAATCAGAATTCAACATCATATCAAAGGAATTGTATAACATGGCCAAGTAAGATTTATCTCTGGTATTGAAGGATAGTTCAACATAAGAAAATCAATTAATTAACAGCTGAAAGAAAAAAACATACAATCATGTCAATTGATGCAGGAAAGGCATTTGATTAAATACAGAACGTGTTCATGACAAAATAACTTAAAACTCTGGGAATACAAGGAAACTTCCTTAACATGATATATATGAAAACCCACATCTAACGTCCTACTTAAAGGTGAAAGACTGAAAGCTTTCTCCCTAAGATAGGAAAGAAGACAAGGAGTCCCATTATCACACTGTTATTCTACCTTGCACAGCAAGTCCTTGCCAAAGGAAACAGGAAAGAAAAAGATATAAAAGGCATCCAAATTTGAAAGGAAGGATTAAAACTTTCCCTATTTGTAGATGACTTGATCCTATATACAGAAAATCCTGGAATATCCAAAATAAAGCTTCTAGAGGTAATAAATGAATTCAGCAAAGTTGTAGGGTGCAAAGGCAACACTGATAAATCAGCTGTGCTTCTATACACAAGCAAAGAACAATAGAAAGAAGAATTTTTTAAAAAATTCCTTTCACAAAGCAATTAAAAGAATCAAGTATGTGGAAATAAATCTAACCAAGGATATAAAGACTTCTACAAAGGAAACTAAAAATCATTGCTAAAAAAATTAAAGACCTAAATAAATGGAAGGACATACTGGGTTCATGAACTGAAAGACTAAACATTGTTAACATATCAATAGTATCCAAAGCAATTTATAGATTTAATGCAATCACAATCAAAATTCCAACGAACTTCTTTTCAAAAATGCAAAAGCCAGTCATCAAATTTATATGAATGGTAGGGGGCTTGAGTAGCTAAAGCCATGTAGAGAAAGAAGAATGAAGTTGGAGGCCTCACATTTCACATTCTTAAAACTTATTACAAATCCACAGTAATCACAATACTATGATAACTGGAAGAAGGACAGATATATAGACCAATGAAATAGAATGGAGAGATCATAAATCAACCCTCACACTTTTATGTCCAATTGTATTTTGTAAATGGAGTAAAGACCACTCAATTGATAAAGAAGGATCTCTTTAACAAATGGTGCTGGGAAAACTGGATCTTCATTAGCCAATAAAAGGAGGACTTTTACCTCACATCATATGCGAAAAAACAACAGAACATGAATCAAAGAATTCAGTACAATAGTTAAACTATCAAACTCCTAGAAGAAAACAGGAATCATCATTAGGACCTTGGGTTATGCAATGGTTTCTTACACTTACACCCAATACACAAGCATCAGAAGAAAAATAGATAAATGGCATAAAAATAGATAATTAAAGTTTAGTAACTCAGAGGACTTCATCACGAAAGTAAAACATCAACCTGTACATGGGAGAATATATTTGGAAACCACATATCTGATAAAGGTTCTGATGTATTATATATATATAAAAATCTTTCAACTTAAGAACAAAAAGACAAACAATTTATAAAAGGGCAAAAATTTGGACCAATATCTCTCCAAAGAAGATATATAAATGGCCAGAAAAAATATGAAAAGAGACTCAGCATGATTAGCACCAATGAAATGCAAATTAAAACAAGGATGTGATACCATTTCACACTCATTAGAATAGCTGTTTTTAATAAAAGAGAACATAACAAGTGTTGGATAGGGTGCATTGAAATAGCTACAGTCATTCATTGTTGATGGCAATGTGAAATGGCGCAGCATCTGCAGAAGAGAGTTTGGTGGTTCCTCAGAAAGCTAAGTATAGAGCTGCCATATGACCTGGAAATCCCACTTTTAGGTATATACCCAACAGAATTGAAAGCTGGGTCTAGAACAGATATTTGTGCACTGATGTTCATGCAGCTTTATTCACAATTGCTAAAAGATGGAAAATTTCCCACATAGCTGCAGGTGGCCAGTATTACCCAAAATTGAGAAATAATGGATAAGAGATTAAGAATGGAAACATCTTTACAGGGTTTCCAATAATATCCCAGCCTTTACTCAGTTTATAACTTTAAGCAAATATTAACATTTTGGGCCCCATCCATTTCTACAAAGGTATAATTGGGTTCATAACAGTACTGCTCTTATAGAATGGATTTTTGTAAGAATTCAATTGGATAATCCCTTTAAATGTGCTAAGCTCAGGTAATATTGCATAAAGAGATCAAGTATATTTCATTTGTTAACAAATATAACTTAAATAAAGGACTAAATGGCAGCCATTAACTTGCATTCTAGAAAGGACATTCCTAACTGATTGGAAAAAAATGTGATCAGGGCAAGGGGTGTGTACTGCTTTTGGTTTCATATTCAAGGAGCATCCACTTGATGCAAAGGGGGAAAATTATGTCCTGGAGAGAACAACATGGGCTGTATCTTCACATCAAGCCAAAGCTCTGGTGATCCAAGGGATTAATGAAGAAGGCTTTGTGAGTCATTGATATGGTGAAAACTTTAATTTAAATGATGGCAAAAGTGCTAGAAGATTAGACCTACACAATGAAGCAGAATCTATGAGCAGGAGGAATGATGAAAGCTAGATTCACCTGGTGCAACCTGGTTTCTTGGGAAGAGTGAATGAGCTGGAACCATTTCCATTCCCTCTCACCAGTCTCCTAAAGGAAAATAATGCCTCAGGGGATGCAGTAAGAAGGAAATGTGCTAATATTGGATGCAGAGGGAAATATGCTAATGAGCAGCTAAAGGAAAGCTGTAAAAATCTCCTCTGCTCCTCTCCCTCATCCTGTGCAATTTAGGGTTGAAAGGATATGGTTGTTTCTTTAGGGCCCAACTCTGGCTAGCTGACTAAGGCCTGACTCCTTCCTGCTGTCTTGTCTGGGGTAGAGCTTTATTCTCTATCATTAATCGCCCTTGGAGGAATACAGTTGTATTCACGGCACCTGTACTCACATAAATGCCATATGGGTGTGTAGGAGAGCCCAGTAGGTAATTGAGCAAGGGTCAGAGAGGCATCTGAGAGCCTATCTAGCCTAGTCCAGAACTAAAGTAGGGAAACCTGGATGTCTCCATGCTTGTTAGCTTGCTTGACTAATACATTAATATTTTATTTTATTTTTTTATGTTGTGATATAAAATGGGTTTTTCATAGATGCCATATATCATATTGAGGAAGTTTCCTTCTTTTCCTATCTTTCAAAATGTTTTAATCAAGAAAGAATGCTGGATTTCTTCAAATTCCTCTTCAGTATCAGTCTAGAGCATCATGTGGTTTTTCTCATTTGATTTGTTAATGTGATATACTACCTCAATGGTTTTCTTGTTTTGAAACCCCATTGCATACTAGGGACAAATCCCACTTGATCATGGTGTATGAATTTTTTTATGTGCTGATGGGTTAAGGTTGCAAGTATTTTGTTGAGGATTTTTGCATCTATACTCATTGGAGATACTGGTCTGTAAATTTCTTTTATGATGGCTTCATAGAATGAGTTGAATAATGCTCCCATTTCTTCAATTTTTTGAGAAAATTTTCAGCAAGATTAGTGTGAATTCTTCTTGAAATAATTTGTAAAATTCAACTTTGTACTATCTGGTCTTGGACCTTTCTTTGTTGGGAATTTAAAAAAATACTTTTTTTATTTAAAAAATATTTTTTCATAGCAACTTTAAGAGTCAAAGACTGTTAAAAACTCCAGTGTCCTTTGGTGGGTGAATGGTTAACTAACTTGGGTGTATCCATACCATAGAATACTACTCAGCAATAAAAAGGAAAGAACCAATAACACAGTCAACAACCTGGATGAACCTCAGTGCATCATGCTGAGTGAAAACAGCCAAGGTTACATAATCTGTGATCCAATTTATGAAACATGTTTTTTTGGTTTCTTGTTTTTATCTATTTTTTTTTTGTTTTGTTTTATATGTACCATTCATTTTATTTTATCTTATTATTTTTTAGTAGGTACCAGGGATTGAACCTGGGACATCTTACATGGGAAGCACATGTTCAACCACTGAACTAAACCTGCTCTCTATATGTAACATTCTTTTTTTTTTCTTTGGATGGTGGGACAGTTTGAGATTATTTTTTGAAAGATACTTAGATAACATAAATATTACATAAAAAATGTAGGGGAGTCCCATATGCCCCACTCCCTACCCACCCACAGTTTCCCACATAAACAATATCATTCACTAGTGCTGTACATTTGTTACAATTTATGAACACATATTGGAGCATTGCCACTAAGCATGAATTATAGTTTACATTACAGTTTACACTATTCCACTCAATTTTGTAAGTTATGATGAGATATATCATGGCCTGTATCCATCATTGCAATGTCATTCAGGACAATTCCAATGTCCCAAAAATGCCCCTATATTACACCTGTTTTTCCCTCTCATTCCCCTCAGAACCTATGATGGCTGCTGTTTCCACATCAATGATAAAAGTCCTTCCATTGCTCAATTAGCAATAAGTCTAGAATAGAATAACTAATTCTACTCTAGTCCATCATTCATTACACAATCCTGAGGATTCTGGGATTGTGATGCCCACTCTGCATCTAAATGTGATAGGGTTTAGTTCTCATCAGCCCATGAGGCTGATGAATGGGACTATGATGCTTGCAGCTACAGACTTTCTCTGTTCCTTGGGATGGTCATTGTCCATCATCATATCCTTGATAGGTGTCCTGGGTGAGTCCAATGAACTGGAGAGTAGGTGTTGCAACTCTATTGAGATTCAGGGCTCAACTGGCACGTGGAAAACCCAAAGATTAAGTCTATTGGAAATAAAACTATTATTAACTAACTATAGTTTCAAATGGAAGGAGGAAAAAGCATGTGTAGGGAAAACAGAAATGAGTCCAACACTGTCACTGTGGAGCATAAATTCAAAAGAAGGGCCCACTAGCAGGGCACCAAACTCCTTAGCTGTTAACTTTACCTATAGTGTCTAGATGTCTTCAGAGCCCTCAGGAGTTATTTGAGGAAATGTTTCTGTGGCAGTCTATGAGATCCTGCTGAGACACACATAAAAGTAACCTGTGGGATGCCCTCCAGACTCACTTGGAAGACTCTTAGTCATATAAACTCATTTGTCTTTACAGTTTCCCCATTTTGGTCAAGTTTATTTTCTTTTTCCTTTTGCATTGCTAGTTGGTGCCTGGTAGTAATCCCTCAGTGCAAGGGCAGCTCATCCCCAGGAGTCATGGCCCATGCTGGGCAAAAGGAAATGCATTTATAAGCTGAGTTTTGCTTAGAGAGGGGCAACATTTGAGGAACAAGTAGGCCTCAGGATGTAACTCTTAGGCAACCTGTAATACTAGGCTTAGTTTCAATTTCAAAAGGAAAAGTTCAAAGTACAGTCATCAATATCAAAGGCCCATCGAGGTCCATCCTCCTCCACTAGTCACTGCCCCTGTACTCTTTGGATACTTGCTTTCCCATTAGAGAATGTGGCAGAACTCCCCAGGATGAGAATTGGATATTCTTTCAGTTATTGTTTGGATCCCCACCCACAGTGACAGTGCCCCATGGACATGACCTCATTCATATGCCTTACAGATGTGCCCCAGGTGAACCTCCTCCCATGAATCCCCCATCACTGACACCCCACACCAATGATCCTCCCCTACCACAGTTGTGACAGTTCTGTGATCCAAAACCTCTTCAAAAATTTAACGAACAAAATAACCAAATAGAATTAATAAGAAAATGAAATAATAATGATAGATTTTAAAATGACATATAAAATACAAAAAAATTTAAGAAATCTGAAATAATAAAAATGAAATTATAAAAATTGATGGCGTTATGACTTTAGTCACTGTAAGATCTGTTTGTCTTGTACGTACATTGACATTTTATTCCATTTATTGGACCATTTCATTTTATCCTCAAAGAAACTTTAGGTTACAGAAAAGTCAAATACTGAATATAGGAGATCCCTATATACCCAACATCCTCTCCATTTTTTCCTTTCACCTTTTGAAAACATTTTACATGCTGATGTTAAAATATAATGGAAATCATTGTTCAAGTTTAGTAGCAATGCTTCAATAATTGTACATCAATTGTAACAAATGTACCATTTTACAAATTTTGACAAAATTTAACCTGGCCTTATCCATCATTGCAAGATCATGTAGAAAAATTCCAAAGTCCCCAAAATGCCCCATGTTCCATCTATTCTATTCCTCCCTCCTCTTCCCCTCAGAACCCATGGAAGACACCAATATTCACTACTTGAAGAACAAGATTCATAGTTACTTGCAACAACATTGATGGCTGGACATACTGCCCTGTCCATCCCTACTAGACACTGCCTATGCGCTCAAGAGACTCCAACCCCTCTATTTGAGAACATAGCAAGGCTCCCCAGGAAGGGAGTCCAACATATTCCCATTTATAGCGTGGGTCTACACCCACTGATACAATGCAGTATAACAAGATGAATACTACACACCCTAGAAGACTGCCCCAGATACATGCTTCCCACATCCAACACCCTAAACCAGTAACCCTCCCCTGCAGTATTTGTAAAAAAGAAACATTCCAAACATTGTAGTTTCAACCACATACTCACAAATCCCCAGAGTTCATCCACTCCCTTGCCGACCCTCCCCCAAGTTCCACAGACAGTGGAAGCCCCCCTCACCCTACCCTACTCACTGGCCAGTACTGTCAAACCCAATAACATCATTACACCACTGTCATGCTCTCCACTGCACAACTACACCCTTCCACATTAACTTAGATTTTGCCCATATGTGCATTTGCTCACAACCCTCTACCTCGTTTCTATCTCCTGAGTCTATCTTCCAGACCCTAGATATGTGAGTCTCCCCAATTTACTTATTCATATCAGTGTTTACATGTATTATTTGTCCTTCAGTGCCAGGCTTGCTTCAATTAAGATTAGGTCTTCAAGGTTTATCCATGTTATCCCATGTGTTAATATCGCCTTCCTTCTTACAACTGACTACTAATCCATTGTGTGTATATACCAGCATTTGCTTATCCATTCATCTGTTGATATATATTTAGGTTGTTTGCAACTTTTGGCAACAGTGAATTATGTCACTATGAACTTTGGATGTTAGATATCTGTCCGTGTGCATGCTTCCATTTCTTCTGAGTATATAGCTAGTAGTGGGATTGCTGGATCATATAGTAGGTCTAGAGTTAGCTTTCTGAGGAACTGCCAGACTGTCCTCCACAATGGTTGTACCATTCTGTATTCCCACCAGTATTGGATAAGTGTTTCCTTACCTCTACATCCTCTTCAACACATGTAGTCCTCTGTTGTTTTAATAGCTGCTAGTCTCATGGGTGTAAGATCATATGTCATTATAGTTTTGATTTGCATTTCCCTAATAGCGTGTGATGTTCAGCATATTTTCATGTGTATTTTAGTCATTTGTATTTCCTCTTGGAGAAGTGTCTATTCAAATCATTGTCCACTTTTTAAATGCATTGTGTTTTTTTGAGGTGTAGGATTTCTTTATATATGCTGGATCTAGGCCCCTATCAGATATATGGTTACCAAATATTTTCTCTCATTGTGTAAGCTTCCTTTTCACTTTCTTGACAAACTCCTTCGAGGTGCAAAAGATTTTAATTTTGAGGGATGTCATTTATCTATTTTTTCTTTCATTGTTCTTTCTTTGGGTGTAAATTTCATGAAACCACTTCTAGAGTCTTCCCTACATTATCCTCCAAGATCTTTATCATCTTGGCTCTTATATTTAGATCTTTGATCCATCTTGAGTTAATTTTTGTATAAGGTATGAGGTGGTGCTCCTCTCTCATTCATTTGGATAAGGATATACTGTTCTCCATGTACCATTTGTTGACGAGGCCCTTCTCTCTCACTTGAGCGATCTTGGTGGTGTTGTCAAATATAATTTGACTTTATATGTGAGGATCTATGTCATAAATTGCAATTCAGTTCCATTGGTCAGTATGTCTATCCTTATGCCAATACCATGCAGTTTTGACCACTGTAGCTTTATATTATATTTTACAGTTAGGTGGTGTGATTACTCCAATTTTGTTTTTCTTTTTCAATATGTGTTTGGCCATTTGGGTCCTCTTGCCCTTCCAAATAAATTTCATAGTTAGATATTCCTATTTAATTAGAAATGCTGTGGTAATGTTATTGGGATTATGTTAAATCTGTAAATCAATTTGGGGAGGATAGACTTCTTAATGATTTTTTGTCTTCCTATCCATGAATAGGGAATATTCTTCCATAATTTTAGGTCTTCTTTGATTTCCTTTAAGAGTGCTGTGTATTTTTCTGCATACAAGTCATTTACATCTTTAGTTCAATTTATTCCTAGGTATTTGATTCTTTTATTTGCTATTATAAATGGTAATTTTTTCTTGTTTTCCTCCTCAGATTGTTCATTGGTGCACAGAAATGATACTGATTTTTGCACATTAATCTTATAGCTGGCCATTTTCTGAACTCAATTATAAGCTCTAGAAGCTTTGCTGTAGATTTCTCAGGTCTTTCTATATATCAGATCATGTCACTGCAAAGAGTGAAATTTTTACTTCTTCCTTTCCAATTTGGATGCCTTTTATATCTTTTTCTTGCCTAAGTGCTCAAGCAAGTACTTCTAACACAATGCTAAAAAATAGCAGTGACAGTGGGCTTCCTTGTCTTTTTCCAGATCTTAGAGGGAAAGGTTTTAGGATTTCACAATTGAATATGATATTAGCTATGTTTTATCATATATGCCCTTTTATATTTGTGGAAGTTTCCTTTTTTTCCTATCTTTTGAAGTGTTTTTATCATCAAAGGGTGCTGTGTTTTGTTGAATGCTTTTTCTGCATCTATAGAGATGGTCATGTGATTTTATTCCTACAATTATTTTATGTGGAATATTACCTGAATTGATTTACTAATGTTGAACCACTGCATACCAGGGATGAAACCCAACTGGTCATGGTGTATAATTCATTTGATGTGTTGTGGAATACAATTATCATGGATTTTGTTGAGGATTTTAGCATCTAGGTTCATTAGAGAGATTGGTCTATAATTAGCCTTTCTTGTGGCATCTTTATTGGCTTTGGTATTATGGTGATATAGAATGACTTATGACTTGTACACTGTTCCCTCCACTTATAATTTTTGGAATAGTTTAATTGGAATTGATTTTAGTTCTTTCCAGAATGTTTGGTAGAATTCATCTGTGAAGCCATCTGGTCCGAGGATATTTAGTTGTGAGGTATTTATTGACTAATTCAATCTCATTGCTTGTGATTGTTCTGTTCAGTTCATCAATTTCTTCTTTTGTCAGTGTAACCTGCTTGTGTATTTCTAGGAATTTGTCCATTTTTTCAAAATTATCCAAATTGTTGGCATATAATTTTTTTAAGTATCCTCTTATAATGCACTTTATTTATGTGAGCTCAGTGGTAATATCGCCTTCCTCATTTCTTATTTTATGTATTGACATCTTCACACTCTTTTTTCTTTGTTAGTCTAGCTAAGAGTTTGACAATTTTATTAATCTTTTCAATGAATCAGGTTTTGGGTGTTTTTTTCCAAGAGCTTTCTTATTTTCAATTCCTTTTAGCTGTGCTCTAATCTTTGCTATTTCCTTTGTTCTACTTGCTTTGGTGTTTGTTGTTCTCTTTTTAATTGCTTCAGGTGTGCAGTTAGGGCTTTGATTTTTCACTTCCTTATTTTTTAATATAGGCATTTATGGCTATGAATTTCCTTCTCACTACATCTTTTGCTGCATCCCATAGGGTTTGATATGCTGTGTTCACATTTTCATTCATTTCAAGTTAGTTACTGATTTCTTTTGCAACTTCCTCCTTGACCCACTGATTGTCAAAGACTGTGTTTTTAACTTCCATATCTTTGTGCCTCATCTGCTTCCCTTCCTCTTACTGGTTTCCAAATTCATTCCACTGTGGTCAGAGAAATTTCTTTGTATGCTTTCAATCTTTCTGAATTTATTGAAAGTTGTCTGTGACCTAGCAGATCATCTATCCTGGAGAATGATCCATGTGCACTCATGAAGAATATATATCCCACTGTATTTGGGTGTAATGTTTTATTTCTTTCTATCAGGTTCAGATCTTCTCAAGTATTATTGAAGGTCTTTGCCTTTATTGATTCTCTATTGACATGTTCTGTCTAATGGTGATAATGGTGTAGTAAAGTTCCCCACTATAATTGTAGAGTTGTTTATTTCTCCACTTATTTTTTTTCAATGTTTACCTCATGTATTTTGAGGCACCCTGGTTAGGGGTATAAATGTTTATGATTGTTCTTTCTCCTTGATGGATTCCCCAATTACTAATATTTAGTAGCCTTCTTTGTCTCTTACTGCAGTTTTGCATTTTAAGTGTATTTTGTCAGATATTTGTATAGTTACTCCCACCATTTTGGTTATTGTTTG
>JAQZBX010104797.1:0-10922 GCA_029593785.1 Cabassous unicinctus | reverse complement strand
TTAGTTGGAAGAGACCGAAAGCCTCTGCTGGCTTCTGCCGAGGTCTGAGGATGGAAGGGGCGCCTGGAGCTGGCTGCTCAGTGCTGGGGCGCGCTGCTGCTTCCTGGATGGGGGACCGGGGGCGAAGGGTGCACGCCCAGGCGAATCCCTGCAGCGGGCTCTGGACCCTGGGGCTGGGCGCCCACGTGTCCGGGGCTCGGCGCAGCTCTGAGCAGGTGTGGGGAGCGGTTGGGTGCCCGGCGCTACCCCTCCATCAGGCTGGGGAGGGGCCAGCCACTGGCTGTTTGACCCCGGGGGTCGGACTCCGCAGTGACCTTGAGGCTGGTGCCGCCAGTCTGCTGCTCACCCCGCTCCCCTCCGCCTTGGGACCCTGCACTGGGGAGACTCAGAGCTCCCGGCTCACACCTTGGACACCGCAATTTCGGAGGAAACTTTAGCCCGGTCCTGGCTTGACCGTCGGTTTGCACCCCCGGTTCTTGGGTTTCGAGTGCCTGGAGTCCCCCGGGCTGTCTGGGATTCAGCCCCCTACCTTCGGCCCCAGGTGTCTTGGGCAAGTTCCAAATCTGAAATATGGCCTGGGGGAGGTAGAAGACTCGCCCCTTCCAGGGGGCGCGAAGGAAAGTTTGGGACCTGAGGCGAGGGGGGATCCTGCGCGCGCGGCGGCTGGGGCTTCGCAGCCCGGCTCGCTAGTCCCACAGGCAGCACCCTCCGAGCAGGCTTTCCCGGTGCCTCGGTGTCCCTGCCAAGCCAGCCCGCACCCCCATAGGCGCCCCTCGCGGGGCCACATGGGCTCCGAAATCCGTTTTTTTTTCTACGCCTGTGAATTGCCTTTCTCAGCGTAGTCTCAACGATAATTTGCTTTCCTAATCGCAAGGAGGAGGGAGCTGGAAACACATTTCCTTCCAGGGAAATGGAGTTGGTGTTTTCCTTTTTTCCCTCCCGCCTTCTCCTTTCAGTGTGTAGCTAACACTTTAAGCAGACGCAGCCCCGAGTTCCTCCCGCCTTCTCTGAGTGGATGGCAGAGGAATAAAGCTGTTCTTTCCATCAGACAGGCAGGGCTCGGCGGCTGGGAGATTCCTTGACAGCGCCGGGCCTCGCTGGGCCTGGAGCAGTTGTTAAGGCGGCCGCACTGCCAAGGATATAGCCAGATACTACCACATGTAACCTCAGACATCCGAGCCAGCCTTGTAAAAGATGGCTTTTGTTTGCAGCGGAGTATTTTTAGTTTAATGTCAGCAAACTGCAGGGGTGTCTGTCTCCTCACCCAAACTGGTGGTTGTGAAACTTGTAAGGGAATTTAAAAATGGACCTCGCTTGCATTCCCGCTGGACCTCGCTTGCATTCCCGCTGCCTGGCGGGCAGGACCAGACAGAGAGGGGTATCTCAGAGTGCCAAGCTCCTGGGGCCACCGAACACCAGGCCACACTCTCCCCGGAGCACCAAGAACTGACTGGGTGGTGTGCAGATACACTGGAGCTCAGTTTAAATCAAGGGTTCCATGATTTGGTCTAGTCCAGAGATGTATTCAGGCTTTTTAAAGTTTTGCTGGCACTGTATATGCCAGGTAATTCTCTGCAGAAATGCTTGGAACACGGATGTGTATCAACTACCAACAGGAATGCACTTAGGTTCTCTGTACCCATTAGTTGTCCAGTGAAATAAGGTTTTCATGGCTCCTGTGCTTTTTTTTTCCTCTGGAAAATTAGGTAATAACTTTCTAGCCAAAAGTTGCTAGGCAGACACTTGCAATTTGTAATTGGTACTTTGCTAAATTTTCTTGCTCTTGTTAGAATATTATGCACTCACAAGTGGCGTTAGCTTTTTGTCCCCAGCTAGCCTTTTGGTGCCAGGGATGGGGCTGAAAAGCATTTTCCATGGTTGTGCTGATAAGAGAAGGGTCCTCTGTCCTTGACCTCAGCCTTTGCTTGCCTTTCTGATCCTCTGCATTTACAAGTTAGTTTTCCTTCCAGGAAATGGCATTATTCACATCTTTTTGAGTATGTTCTTCTACTTTTTTCCCAGCCCTTATCAAATGCTATTTTCAATAGAGTCTATCGAATGCATATCAACTGCAGATCAATTGAAAAGCCTTCCTTAGTTTGAATTACATGTAGTTCTACAAATACCCTAGTGTCAACAGTCTGTGGTTACATGAGATGTAGAAATTATGCTTTGAAATCCCTATTAAACATTTTCCTTTTCCATTTCTTTAAAGTACGCCATCGATGACAGCTGATGCTAAATCTTTTTCCTGCCGCTTTGAATTTTTATTTATTTTTTTTATTTTTTAAGCAAGCTACACCATCTTTGCTTCTCTGAAGTACAGGGTCGGGTAGCATGGCTCTGCAGTTTCATCCACTCCAGATCATCTTGGGAGAGGCAGAAGGGACCACAGCACAGCACAGATTATGTTGCTAAAAATTTGGAGCCTTCCAGCAAAAACAGGATTGCAAAAGAAATGGATTCCAGGCCCCAGTGGTGGGTAGGGATTACCTGGAGGATGAGAGGAGGGAGTCCAGAAAGAACAGAAGGAGACAGCCGACAGGGGACTGGCTGTCTCTCCCCCATTCTAATCTGGGGTCCATTGTCTTTTGTACTTTTCTAATTCATAAACTTGAGTAATTGATTATCATTGGGCAGGGGTTAGCAGAAGTGGGCCTTTTCAATAAGGCAGTTTTCTTTACAAGTCTGACACTGAGTTAATATTCTTTCTTTAGAATATGTTTTGGGGCAGGGGCCAGGTTTGAAGTCCCATTCTAATAAAATGATGCTTTGCCCGGTGCCAACCCGTAGTAGGTACGCAGTTAAGATGTGCTGGATGAATGCATGAAGTGCTAAACTCTGAAAGACAGCTTCTCTGGCTTTCAGGGAGGTCTCCAAGACTTGCTAAGTAATGCCTGGTCAATGACTAGGGCTCCTTTGAAACTTCCTGGCCTTCCTGGACTCTGAGATCCCTTGAAACGTGGACCTGGTTTAAACTTTTGCACCAGAGAGGAGCATTTACCGTGGCCGGGATTGGTGGCCCTGCAGTGTCAGGTACGCTTGGCCTCATTTAACCACTGACCCAAAGAAACCCATCTGCCAGGCAGGCGCCTTCTACGGGTGTGAATTACTCTGGAAGTCGGTGAGAATCCAGCCGCGTGCCTGTGGTTTCTGTGCACGTTTGAGTCCGTTAGTGAAAGTGTGTCCTGTGTATTAAAATGCCTGGCCCACCTGGCCACGAAGGCTGGCCTGTGATGGAGCCCTGTCCTTAGGAGCAGAGCTGAGAGGCCCCCAGGCTGTGTTTGTGGCAAGTGTGTTTAGACAGCTCCTCTGAACCCTTTTATTTTTTTTAGGAGGTACTGGGGATTAAACCCAGAATCTTGTATATGGGAAGGAGGCGCTCAACCACTGAGCTGCATCTGCTCCCCAGTGAGAGTTGTTTTTTTTCGTTTGTTTTTAGTAAGTACGGGGATGGAACCCGGGACCTTGTACGTGGGAAGCAGGTGCTCAACCACTTGAGCTACATCTGCTCCCTGAGCCCTTCCTTTTGAGTTAGTCCATAGGATTTTGGTTTTTGTTTGAAAGTTCTTCTTCAGAGAAGAGAAGCCTGGGGAAGAGAAACCCTTTTTTTGTTCTTTTGCAATATGTTTACTTCCTCTGCCCCCTAGGATTTATTTGCCTTGGTCCAATGTACTGAAAGGTCCTACCCTTTATTTAAAGACTGCTTGGGCTACCTCCGTGTAGTCTCATTTGATTAGATTGACTATAAAATGTATTGTGTAAGAATACTTTAATCTAATTATAGATATAACATGTGCTCATCTTAGGAAACTTAGGAATTACAGAGGAAAAACAATCCTCCGTCATTCCACCACCCAGAGGTAACTGAAGGATTTCAGTCTGGCGTCTCCCCTTGGTAGCTGAGATAGTTGAGCCTCCATGGGGCCGTTGGCATAGCTGCCTTCAGATGAGACAGATACACTTAAGCCATTTCCTTACAATCAGCTGCTTCTCAGGAGTCCTCATTGCATTACCTTCTGAAATAAAAAGGGGTGATCATGCACCATAAAAAGAGTGGTTGGGGGCTTCTGTGGGGCTAGGGGCTTAGGAATCCACCCCCCAGCAGAGACCACTGCTCTTTGGATTTATCTGCTTGAAAAATCATTTTTCTTATGAAGGCCTTTATCAGCCCAGCCATTTAAAAACAGGAAATAAAAGGCTTACCAGCTCGGGCGCCACCCTTTTCCTTCTCACCTACCAAAAGGACAGACCTCTTCTTAATCTGGAGGTTAAGTGAAAAAGGCTGAAAGCCATCACCAGCAGGCCTTGTTGTAAATTCAGATTCTGAGAAAATTCAGAAGGCATTTTGCTTTCGCATTTTCTCCTTTTAGTTTTTCTTTTGAAATTTTGGGACCCCATTTTTATAACAAATGAAGGGGCAGAATGTTCTTCCTGTGAGATCATTGAACAGTCTGGTCTGCTAATTAAAATGTCCTAGAACTTGTTATTTGTTGCTTCTTAGATCAAATTCGAATGATCAAAACCTTTGAGCAGAGGTGCTTGCTACTTTTCTTTATTCCTCCTTCTTCCTCTCCCCTTTCCTCCCTCTCCCCTCCCCTCCCCTCCCCTCCTCTCGCCTCCCCTCCTCTCCCCTCTCTTTCCTTTTCACCTTTCCCTTTCCCTTCCCTTCCCCTCCAGGCCTTCCGTTCACCCGGTGCCTCCTTTATCCCCCGTATTGTTCTAGGCACAGGAGATGCAACGCAGATATTTCTGCCCTCATGGAACTTAACATACTAGTAGCAGAGAGATCAACTTTAAGCAGACACAGAGGTAGAGTGCGTAGTATGTCAGGTGGTGTTAAGAGAAAAATCAAGATGGGCAGATGGACGAGGGGTGCTAGTGGCAGAGATCACAATTTATTATAGAGATAATTAGGGGGAAAGTCCTTGCTGACGGGATGAAGTTGGAGAGGTTGGAGAGGAGAGACTCTAGGAGGAAGAATGGCCTCAGGGCACATGGTGTGTTCAAAGAAGAAAAGCAAGAAGGTCTGAGTGCCTGGAGCAGAGGGAGGGAGGGTGGGGAGGGACCGCAGGTGGGCAGCCCTGGAGAGGAAGGTAGAGTGGAAGCCATGATGCCTGGGTGAAATGAAGCTGACTTTCCGTACAGTGGGGGTGATGGAGCAAGAGTTTGGCTTTTGGGGGAGAGGGTGTAGCTCAGTGGTTGAGTACCTGCTTCACATGTATGAGGTTCCACGTTCAGTCCCCAGTTCTTCCTAAAATGAAAGAAAGAAGAGTTTGGTTTTAGAATAAGTAGCAGGGCTGATATTTCCAAAATCACCTGGAGTTCAGTTCTAACTCAGGTAGATAGGGATAGATGTAAAGAAACTAGGTAATGTAAGTGTTTAGCACCTTATCAATCTGGCTTGAGGGAAAAAACACAAAAGCTGCTCAAGTGAAATCGGCTGGTGGCTGGTGGCTGGGTTTTTGTTTAATGTCAAAGAATGGCAGAAACACAAAAGCCCCTCCAGGGTGGTGTTCAATGTAGCACTTTACATTTCTTCAGGGTTGTGTGCACTCACTCCCTGCAGTGAACGGAGCTTTCAGGCTTTGGCTGTCCACTCTATCCATTCAACATCATTTGAGACGTATAAGATATATCAGCCCTAGAGCTGCGAGCTGGGGATACTACACTCAACAAAACAGACACGAATCTCTCTCCTGGAGTTTATATTCTAGTTGGGGATACACAATAAACGTGTGTGCTTGAAATATAGAATATGTTTGATGGTGACAAGTGCTATGGAGAAAAAAGTAAAGCAAGGAAGGGGATATTGGTATTGCAGCTTTAAATATGGTGGTCAGGGAGGGCTTCCCTGAGAAGGTGGCTTTGAAGACTGAAGGAGATGAGGTTATACAGGGCACGGGCTGATGAAATAGTGAAGATATTTATGGGGTATTATTTACTGAAGGCCCTCTTGGGCAAGGTGTTCAATGTATATTATGCCTCACAGGGCTCTAATAAGGCCCACAGTGTTACTCTCATTTTACAGAGAGGGGGAAACTGAGGTATAAAGAATGTCACACAGGGCGGAATTGTTGGACTAGAACTAAACCAGGGCTGTCTGACTTCGTGTCTGTTGTTCTGAGCCTCTAGTAGGAGTTCTCAATTGGGGGTACCACCCCTTCCCTGACATTTGTTAATGTATGGGATTGTTCTTGTTTGTCCCAAGGACTGACGAGAACTCTTGGAATTTAGTGAGTGGGGCCAAGGATGCTAGACAACCTGCACAGGCTGGGACACTTCTGTTCACAGGAGTCATGCGGCTCCAAGTGCCAACGCGCCTCCTTGAGAAGCAGCTTTAACGGCACCTGGTGTAGTACCTGGCCTGCACCAGGTTCCGGATATATGCTAGTCTCTTGCCTCTGCCCCATGACTTGGGCAAGTGTGCAGTACCGCGTGGGGGCTTAATTGATTGAATGAGTGACTGAGGGGAAGTCACAGCTCTCAGATTCGGTCCCCTCATTTGCCAAGTGCAGGTAGTAATATTACCTCTCTTATGCGGGGGTGAGGATTAAATGAACAACTAGATGTGAAAATGCATTGAAAATGGATGTGATAAAGGTAAGTGCACCGTGGCCCTTAGCCTAGGATGTTAGTGCTCGAGGGTTCGTGTTCATGAGGATGCCGTTATATTCCCTTCCGTTTGAAACCCGAGCAAATGTGAGCAAATGTTTATCCATTTCCTCCGTGTGCCCTCCACTGTGAGGTGTGCACAGAGGGTCTGACCCCTAGATGCCTATGAATATCTTCTGTGTGCACTAGCCCTCTGTCGATGGCTGTGCTACCCAGCGCACCTCCCTGCCAAGGCCAAAACTCACCTTGGCCTCAGTGTAGCTTTTTGTGAAAGCAGAGTTTATACTTGAAAAATCAGCTTTGTGGTTTCATGCTGACTGCAAAGGCCATAGCTCTCCCCTCAATTCTGCACATAATTACTCCTCCTGTTCCCATTAGCTTGAAAAAGTGACGCTTGAAAAGTAACACAACTCAGGGCCCCCTTCAAGGCCATTTCTTTTCTTTTTAGGAGATACTGGAACTGAACCAGGGTCTTGCGATGTGGGAGGGAGGTGACTAATCGCTTGAGGCACCTCTGCTTCCTGCTTCATTGTGTCTCTCATTGTGTTTTTCCTTCTGTGTCTCCTTGTTGTGTCATCTTGTTGCGTCAGCCTGACATGTCAACTCGTCTTCTTTTAGGAGGCACTGGGACCTCCTATGTGGTACGTGGGTGCTCAGTTGCTTGAGCCACATCTGCTTCCCCAAGGTCATTTCTGAAGCCAGACTCTTAAAGTGGATGGAAAGCAGTCATTCTGGAAAAATAATTAACTGTTGTCTAACTCTACCCCTTAAATGAGCAGTTGTTGTGTGGAGGAGCTTGGCTCTTTGCACGGGGCTGGATTGAGTGGCCTCTGTCTGCATCGGGGCCTGTTGTGGACTGAGCAGGACTTTAGGGGTCTCCCATGGGGGACAACTACCCCCCATTCCGTAACTGCCAGTGTGGTGGCAGCTTGCTCTTGTGGGGGTCGGTCACAGCAGGGGCAGAGGCTCATTTCCTCCAGTCCGCACCAGACCAGAAACTAAAAGTTAGTAAAAGACTTGTAATCTTGATTTGGGCTCCATTCAGTATTCTTAAGCTTGAGGCAAAGGGTGTCTGCTTTTCCCTGCGTGGTATCAAGACTGCCCCTCCTGGGCTTGACACGCAACCCTGTTAAGTGTCTATTTGTTTGTTATGGCTCACACTTCTTTACAATTAAAAAAGCCTATATTTTCAAGCTTATGATCCCCCCACCCCAGCTTTCTCCTACACCTAGTCATTGATTTAGATCAGTGACTTCAACCAGGGCCAGTGTTGCTCCCAGGGGACAACCCTTGGCAGTATCTGGAGAAGTATTTAGTTGTCACGCCCTGGAGCAGGGGGGCTGCTCCTGGAATCTGTTCGGCAGAGGCCACGGATGCTGCTAAACCTCCTGCAACGCACAGGGCAATTTTAGTGACCCAAAATGTCAATAGTCCTGAAGTTGGGAAATCCTCATTAATATTTTTCTGATGGCTTACCGAAAATAATACTACTACCAACATTGTCACTTACTGAATACTTATATATTAGTCATTGCGCCAACTCTGGTCCTGGATGGTCACATTTAATCTCCAGGTGGCTGCTCTACCAATCCCGTTGTGCACATGAGGAAACTGAGGCTTAAAGAGGTTAAGGAGCTCGCTTAAGGGCATAGAATTGCAAAGTTGGAAGAGAATCCGGCCTGGGTCTGACTGACACCAAAGACTGTGCTCTTCATCTCAGCAGTAAACCCTGTCTGTGTTCTTGGTTTCAGCTACTTAGGTCAAGAAATAATGATTTTTAAGGGCCTTAAGTTCCGTGGTAGATTCTAAGTGGGGCGCTGGGTGAAAGCCTCTTCTATTCTTACCTTGCACTCGATCCCGGGTATGCGCCTCCCTTCTCGAGGCAGAGCTATCCTGTGTGCTCAGATGACGCTCACCTGTCTCTTCAGCTCTGATGTGCGCTGAGGTCAAAGGCCAGTGCATTCATTCCCACCTGGGGGACGCCTTCCTCAGGGTGAGGGACGGACGCCCTTCCTCTGTGGCCTCGTGGCACTCTGGTGCGCACACCTCTATTTTTACACATGCTAGTGTGTGTGTTCTGAAAGAGCAGGGGCCAGTTCTTGCGCACCAGTGTCCCAACACCTAGAACAGGGCCTAGTCCGTGGTCAGCACTCAATACGTATTTGTTGAGTGAATGCATACGTAGACGGTGGTCAAGAAGAAAAGCCCCCATATTGGGATGGCAGGTGTGCAGTTTGCAGCCATTTTCACTGCCAACCTGATTTTCAGTCATAGATTTTTATAGTGAGCCGCCATTTAGGAGAGCCAAGAACAACCTATTGAACACCGTGGCTGGATGTAGACACAACCGAAAAGCGAACAGCTGTCTTAGTAGCGGTCGTTGTGGTGCTGAAATCACTGCTGTAAGCAGTGAGCCTAGGGAAGGGATCCGCTGTTCACTCGCACTGAGAGGGTCTGAAGCAAAAACCCCCCATTGCCTCTCCAGCGGCACTGTCTTCATAGACTTATAAATATAATACACGTTATGTATGTCAGTTTTACATTTTCTATAGCCATGTTGAAAAAAGTAAAAAGAAATGGGTCAAAGTACTATCTAAAATATTATCATTTCAACCGGTAATCAGCATGAAAAATTACTGATCTATTTTACATTTTTGGTACTATGTTTTAGAAATCCTGTGTGTATTTTACACGTTTAGCACATCTCAATTCAGACTAGGCACATTTCCAATGCTCAAGAGCCACATGTGGCTACCATATTGGATAGTGCAACTCTAAAGTGTTAGAGGATAGATGTCTTGTTGGTTTTGTTTTGTTTTTTTTCCCCAGAGGATGTTTTCTTTCCTGGGTTAAGCTATACTCTCTGGGAAGCACATTGACTCTAAGACTCTAGGAAATTTCTGCTTATGTTCAATGTGATAAATAAGGTATATTGATTCTGGAGTTGTTTATGTATATGCATGCCTCAAATAATACCAGACCTCTAAGATAACTTCAGAGTCTTCTGGTTAATCATATGCCCTCTGAAGTTTGACTCTCCTATCTAGATCCTAACACTGCAGTGTAGAAAGAACAAATGTTATCAGTTCCATTCCTCAGGGGAAGGCAGTGGAAACTCAGAGTGGTTTCAGAGGCTTGCTTATATTCAGTTTTTTATTTTTTTTTCATTTTTAAACCATTTATTGAAGTATATCATTCATACATGAACATACATAAACTATAAGTGTTCAGTAAACATCGTGAACTTACAAAACAAACATGCATAACATCATACAGGGCTCCCACACATCCCACCCCCCTGCAAACACCCTGCATTGTTGTGAAACATTTGTTAACAAATCATGAAAGAGCATCGTCAAAGTATTACTACTAACTATAGTATGTATCTTCCTCCCCTATACATTTTTTTTAAAGGATTTATTTATTGATTTACTTTTAATCATTTTTTATGCCCCCCCCCCATTTTTGCTGTTTCTTTGTCCATTCACTGGGCAACTCTCTGTGTCTGTTTCCTGCCCTTTCTTCTCATCCTTCTCCTCCTGTCTTCACTGGGATTCGATCCTCAGAATCTCTGATGTGGGAGAGAGGCGTCCTACCGCCTGTGCACCTTAGTTCCTGGTTTTTCGGTGTGTCTCATCTTGGTTCTCCCTTGTGTCACTTTTCTGTTACATCGTCATCTTGCTGCATGGCTTGCGGGCCTGGCGGTGCACCCGTGCATGGGGCCTGGGGCCTGGCAGCTCACCTGCTTGTGGGGCCTGGCGACACACCCGCGCATGGGGCCTGGTGGCCCATGTGCCTTCTATATTTTTCTTTTTTTTCTTTTTGCTAGGAGGTTCCGGGGATCGAACCAAGGTCCCTCCATATAGGAGATGGACACCCAACCACCTAAGCCACATCTGTCCCCCTGCTATATCTCTTAAGGTTGACCAAAGATACCCAAAGTTACAGTCTTTTCTCATATAATAAATCAGGCTTAGTTTATCACCAGCATTCCAAAAACCAGACCTAGGGAGAAAAACTAGGTCTGGGGACACATGCATGGTTTCTAATATAGTGAATGTTTAGCCTACTCTTGATTATCACAAAATCAGGTCAGCAAGAATATTCGCAATATATTTAGTTTATTTATTTATTTATTTATTTTTTATTTTTTTTTATTTTTTTATTTTTTCCTCTTAACTTTATTTGTACATTTAATAATCGAAAATATAAACAATTAAAAACTAAAAAGTAAACACAGATGAATAAATATATACATTTCTCCATTAAATGTAATGGATACATATAAATTTTTTTTTTTTTTTTTT
>JAQZBX010104796.1:0-10917 GCA_029593785.1 Cabassous unicinctus | reverse complement strand
AATAACAAAAACCAAACAAGTGAACAAGAAAATTCTTCACTGCTCAGTCTCTCAATGTTTCCCCTGCTGTACATAGCTGTACATAGCTGTTCATATTTCTGACTATTCTTGCACATTTATTTATTTATTCAGCAGTTGTTTTTTTAGATATATTCACATACCATACGATCTATCCAAAGTGTATAATCAATGGCTTCTAGTATGATCACAATGTTGTGCATTCATCACCACAAAAAATTTCAGAACCATTTCATTGTGTACACCCTCAATGAGATCGAGAACATTCTATTGCCCTAGTAAGTCCCCTTATACCCCTTTCCAGTGAATCCCTCTCCTCTCCCAGCAGCTACTTTGCGAGACCATGTTATGGTCAGGAAAAGGGCCCCAGCCCTGAGTGGTTTTGCCTCGGGTCACACAGGCTGCCAGTGTGAAAGCAGCTACTGATCCCTACTGCAGACCCCACATGTGGCTTCCCTGCTGCTGCCATTTCCATTTTCATTGGGCCTGCATTTTCTCCAGACTTCAATTATGAAAAATGGCACTAACTCAAACAACTGGACTAATTTTCACTATCTGGATTAGTGCCATTTAAGTCCAGAGAGAATTTAACCCACCTTTTCCCCCTGGAATAAACTGACTTTTTTTTGGGGGGGGTGCACCTTTGGGGTTCTTGGCTGCAAGAAATAATCTCACCCCATGGTGTGTTTCTGGATAAGCCCATGGAATACAAATTGTGCTTTGATAGGTGGAACTTAAATGCATGCCCCCATGGAGTCCTACAGCTGCCTCTACACCTCCAGTTTCTCCATTGTTTAATATGCTTCTGAAAGTTTTTCAAGAGACGGTATATCAGCTCAAATTATTATGGTGCACCATGTACCTATGTAAATGCATTTGGACCAAGTATTGTGGTGGTTAATTTAATAAATGGCTTTTGGCACTTGGTGAGACCTTTAGTTGACATGAGCCACTAGCACAGCACTTGTCACAAGGTGGACATGCAGCCTTTAAAGTTTACTGTTCACCAACAGGGACCTTTTCTTAAACTCTCCACAAAGCAAGGTTAACCGCCCAGGTAGTTGGGCTAGATTTCAGTGTCAGTAATTCCATTCTTTCTCATACCTTATCCTGGCAGAAGTTCCTGGGGGTCTCCACTGTGGTGAAATGTCATGGGTGCTGGAAGCCGCCTTCTCTCAGCCCCGTCGTGGTGGGTGAGGCTTGGTTATGTTAGCTGTTGGCATGTCCGGAGAGCTGGGCTTGGAGGCGTGAAAGGCACTTCGTAAACATGGTGAGATGTGGTAGTTGCAGTCTGTGTATACTGGGGTATTCCAGCGTCAGTATTTTAAGGTTTTTCAGTATTCATTGTGAATCTAATAAGCACCTACAGTTAGAATTATCCTTCATAATTTATAATTAGAGGGGCTTTCCACTGTGTTTGAATAAAGGACATGTTAACAGGTGGAAAAATAGAATGTTCCCTTTGATCTCGGTTTATTTGGATAGATAAGTTCTCTAGAGGCAGATGAGTCAAGTTATAGGAATTTTTTTTCAGCTCCGCCTTTGATGGAATAACTGGCAGTGGTCAGATGGTGCGGGCTGGGCGCTGATCTCTTTCCTTAAAAGGTTGGCTTGGTGAAATTTGTATTGAAAGTAGATGGAGGAGAAAATTGTATCAAATGTGCTTCTGTTTTCCCTGACAGCACAACTTCTGGTGGCCTTTGTTTAGAACAACTAGGTTACTTTTCAGTAAAATGGTTTGTGTTCTTCTGAGAAGTTTCAAACTGTAGTTTTATTTAGTTAATTGTTCTTCTTGAGTCCAAATCTTTTTTTTTTTCCCTAGGAAATTCCCAAAAGGAATCTTTAATTGCACTGTACCATCCCTTCCTTTCTGAGGTTTGAATTGTCTACTGATTTGGAGAAGATTTTTTCCCATGGTGATGTTTGAAAACACATTACTGAGGGCAGAAATTGTTTTTATTTTGGCCTGGAGTTGTTTTGTTGTTTTGAGTGTTGGGTTCTTTTCCCCTGTTTGTTCTAAAAGGAGGCTTTAATACTTTCACTTAGCTTAGATTGAAGCTACTCAATCAATTCAATCACATCAATAATTATCATGACTTGGAATTTTTCACCTCTGTACAGAAACAAAGAAGCTGAGAATACAAATGAGCAGTCTTTTCTTGTGAGCCATCTAAACCACTGTCTCCTTGAACTTGTGCATGTCTATATTGAGTTCCTCACCTCCTTGGCCAGAGAAATAAACTCGATTTACCCTAAAGTGCATCTATTTATATCCTCTTGCTCCCAGGTATGCCGGCGCTTGCGGTCACTTGGAATACCCCTGCCGCTTCCAGAATGCATCTGCCACCACCCAGGAGATCGTTCCCCACCGGGTCTTTGCCCCGGAGTGCCTCCAGGGCATCTGCCAAGAGACCCTCCTGCAGCTGATCCCTCCTTGCCTCTCAGCAGCACATACCATCCTGGGAACACACCCGTTCTCCAGGCTGGATGTTCTCATTGTCCCTGCCAACTTTCCAAGTCTGGGGATGGCCAGGTATGTTGTTCCGTTGGGGCATTTGGAGAACATGCTTTGGTAATTCCTGGATTATTTCTTGCTCTCCCTGAGCTGTTGAGCCACCATGTGATAAAAGACGGAAGGGCCACGGTCACCCACACTCGGAAATCACTCTCATCGCCGCCCTGAGAGTTTTCGTAGGCGTAGACTTTGCGGTGCATGAGCTGTTGGGTGCCATCGGCTCCATTCCAACTGCCTTGAAAAGAAAAAGCTTGTCTTGAGAACACGTCGTGCCCCCAGAGTGATGTAGGTTGGACTGTGGAGGATCTGTGGCTGGTTAGCTTAGGTGGTTAGCGCATTGCGTTAATAAGTCCAAGGTCGGAGCTTCAGGCACTGGGCAGGAAAACACAGCCTGGTCCCAGGGCCGCAGTCTGCTCGCCTAATCCTGACCAGCTGTCATCCATCCATGCCATCGGTCACAAGGGACCTCGACTTGAGAGCCTCTTGTCAGAGACTGTGGGTGGATCAGTGTAAATCCATCACCACTGTTAGAGAAACAGCTCAAAGCATATGTCTTAGAGGGAGGGCGGTGGGGAGTTGCTGCTCTTCTTTTTTTTTTTTTTTTCATACAGTAAATGCCTTATTCTTGTTGTTGCCTCATTTTCATTCCTACAGAAAACCAAGGCCTTTTCACTTTATATTATTTACACTTAAAATCTGTCCGTTAATGTCATCGTTCATTCCGTAATGGAGAGCTACATTCCACTGAGAAAAGATCGGGAATGTACTCAGGCTTTTGCTTGGTTATCTTTTCTATTTGAAAATCTTGAACATTAATAGTGAGTATGCTTGACTAAGGATGGGAAAAATAGGCTCATCAAAACATGTGACTTCAAGTTTTTCACCATTAGTCAAGGAAATTCCTGCTGCCAATTAATTTCCATGCTTTCAAACAGCTGTCATTTGTGGTGTTTTCCCTGAAAACTGCACACATTCTTGGTAAAACCCATGAGTAGAAAAGAACTGACCAGAACATTTGCTTTTGATCTTTACGACGTACGTATACTTTTTAAAAGCTGGCTGGCTAGCCTTAATGCTTGAAGAGGTCTGACAAAGTCACTTAGACTGATTTTTATCCTATATTTATGAAGATAATGGGGTTGTAGAAACTAGGATAATTATATATATTTGGTTACGTACATCATATAATTGTCTTAGACGTCTATATATAGACTTTGTCTTAACAATGGGGCTTCTTTTGTTCCTTTGAAGAGTCTGCTGGACTTAATTTAAACAGAATTATTGGTGAACAAAGAGTTGTTCATTAAATGTTTCTCATTTGTACATAATTTTGAGGGGCCATATTGATTCGGGAGTTTTAAGCACTTTATGAGAGTTGCAGTTTCCAAGGGTATGTTTGATAACAGTTGCAAGTGCTTGCTGAGGGAGCCAAAAGCAGAGTGTCTTTCATACAGAGGGCCTTCTTTTCTATAGCTCCTTCCTGACATTAGTCTGCCAAAACCAGAATTTGTTGACCTGCTGGCCATTCTGTAAACTCCTCTTTTCAAGTTTGCATGCCTAAGCAGGTAGGCTGTGGGTTTGCTGCTTTTTGAAACATTGAGAGTGATTTAAACATGCTTAACTCTGTATTTTTAGAGTAAGCCCAATCTTACCCTGAGGTCAAATTGTACTGGGCACAAATGTCAAAAAAAATGTAATGGCGATAATAACTTAGCAGCAACAAGAGTGCTTTTATGCTCAAAAACAGGAGACCCGTGCATTTAAAATTTTGTGGTTTGTTGTCAAATAACTTCTTTGTTTTCCCTTTTCAAGTTTTTCTTTCTTTCTTTCTTTTCAGACTGTGGAAATAAACCTACCCTGGTGTAGATGTTTTCCTGGGCGTACTTACTGTTCCCTGTAGTTGAGCTGTATGTGTGTGTGGGGGGGATTGTGGTATCTTCTATTGCCAGATTATGTGTGGGGGGGTACTCTATTTTTCTGAACTCTGACTTAAATTGATTCCACTTGCTTGGCTTGACTATTGGGATCCTGACACCTTGAGCCACATGCGACTGAGTGGAGTTTATGACTGGCTACTGGGGCCCTGCTGCTTTATTTATGGGGGAGGCTTTGCTTGGGGTTGTGGGGCTGGAACAAAAACCACAGTCTTGGAGGTTGACCCTATACCACAAGTGTGAATAGAGAAAACCCAAGGCTAGGAGCCATCGAAAACACCTCTGCCCCGAAACTTGCTGTTGTCCTATTAGTTGTAATCCGCCACAAGATCAAAGGATTCCTTGGTAAATTAAATGGCTCTCTTCCAAGTCCACATTTTATAAACATGTTTGCAAGATCATAAATTCCATACCTCTGGACTTCTTTAGTGATTAGTCTTAATCAGAATGAATACTGCTGGAGTATCCATTTTTGGTAAATGACATTAAATATTCCCATGTGAACTGGTAAATCATTAATAAGCATCTTAAATATTTTTTTTGGAAGAGCTCCATAATGATTTCACTGTATTTTAAACATTATATATCCTTGTTTGCATGTAAAAGCTTAAAACTCTCTTCTGGTTCTGTTTCTAAGCCTGATTGTGGTATTTCATTGAAGTGGGGGAAAACACATTTGTATGATCTGAATGTATGATAATGCCAAACAAGTTTATAAGAAGGTAAATAATATGCAAGCAATGTTTTCGGGTTTGGAATGCTTTTCAGACGTAATAACTAGAACATTTATCAGTATTGCACTTCATGCTTTGCGTTACCTTTTTAATGTAACAGGAGCCAGTGCCAGTTGATCCCCCCATCCTTTTGTGAATCCCTCTTCCAGGGGCGATATACTCTCCTTCAATTCTGATTCTGGGAAAAACTACTAGTCTGCCCTTTAAATACTCAATAGACCATTCCATTCCCATGCTTTTTCTCATTTAGTGAATATGGACCTCTGTTTTTGTTTCATTTAATTTTTGCTGTCTTAAAAAGGCTGAATCTGTTCTGTCAGGAGCTGTGAAGTGTACGTTTATTGGATTGAGTAATCGATGTCGATAGTAAGGTATGAATGTATTTCAAGTCAATCTCCAACTTCTAGAACAGCTATCATCACGTTGGCATAATTAGCATTCTGCCGTTTTCACTGTGTCCTTTCCTGGGAGTCTTGGCGAGGGATTGCCTTGTGAGCCTAATTTTCTAGGTATTGAGAAATACATGAAAGGAGTTCATTATCACGCTTACACCCTTTGTTAAAATAATAATAATGTTAATGGAATAATATCCTGGGACCAGATTTATGACAGTTGCTTAAAAAGTAACACCTCCGTCTTTCCTCTGTATGTGTTTATAATAAATGCTTTGCTTCACCATTTGTCTTTCAGCAGTTCACAATTACACGTCACAGGGCATAATTAGTTTGGCAGAACTACCTTGCTGACATCCAGATATATTTTGTTCTCCCCCCTTGATTTGAATTTCGAGAATCTCCTGCAAATGATTTAAGAGTGGTTTTATGTTTAGGGCACAGAATGACAAAGCCAAGTGCTCTGCTTCCCAGCTCTCTCATTCATTCACATGTAGTTTCTCCATTGGTCCCACTGGGAAAGTTGGGGAAAAAATGGCAACAGTGGTTGATGACTAGGCAATATATTCTGCTTTGGTCTTTTTTCGCTGGTTCCATACTAGATTGTCTTCTTCATTTGTGCATTGTTTATTTATTCATTTATTCATTCTTTCCAATAAAATGTTTAAGCACCTACTATGTGCCAGGTAATATTTAAGATACTGAGTCTACAAGGGTGAATAGGATTGATAAGGTCTCTCTCCTCATGGCATTCATGTTCGGGGGAGATGAAGACTATACATGAAAACAAATAATGAAGATGCGTGCTGTGAAGAAGATGAAACCAATTAAGCCACAGCGTGGCTGAAGGGACAGGTGGCATCATTAGGGTGGGGAGGGGAAGTCTTCTATAAAGAGGTGACGTTTGTAGAGACCGAAGAACGGAAAGGAGCCAACCTTGTGACAATCTGGTTGAAAAGCAACCCAGGCAGAGGAAGTTCAAGTTCAGAGACTTCAAGGTGGACCACTGTAAGGGGTTGGAGGAGCAGAAGGAAGGCCAGTGAGGCTAGAGGGTAAGGAGATTTTAGAGTCACTTTTAGAATCACCCCATCCGTAAACCCATTTGAGTGCCAGGGGATCCCATGGTCCCTCATGGTCCCGCAGGGTCAGCTGAGCCATTTGCACACCAATATGAAGAAGAACCAGGGAGTGTCACTGAGAAATGGCCAAGGTTGAGCGGGCATCCGTCATTCCAGGCAGCCAGGGCTTGTCGGGAGAGAGTCGCAAGAGAGATCCAATCTTTTCTCGGTTTTCTTGGGACCAAAGTTATCATATCACTCCCTGACCAGCTTAGTTAGAACTAGACTTGACTTATCAGCCGCTATCCCTGAGCAGAACTCTTCATTGCTGGAGGTAGCAGAGCATCTGGCGCCTAGACTGGCAACTCTTCTTTCGCAGAGATAGATAAAGCCCCATCTCCTTCCCACAGTGGCTGCTGATAAATTTCCTGCAAGCTTTTTGGACACAGTAATAGGTCACAAGGAGGGAGGCTGGGTTTACATGTTTGCTCATCTTAGTTTTTTTTTTTAAGTGTTACAGACTGAACAAAAATAGGATTGATAAATAAATAGCATCAGAGAAATCATCATCAATAACTTAAATATCTTCAAGGCACCCACAGTGGAGAAAAACTATAAAGCTCCCTATTGCATGTGGCTTGTTCTTAAAAGATTTGATTGTGCAACAAAAGGCTTCTGAATGCTTCTACTGACTCCTGATTATTGCATGCACAATTTTCTTAAGCACCTCAATTTGCAAATCAACGGTGTGCACATACATGCCCAAGAAGGAACGTAACCAGTTTTTCCCTCCACCCCCTCCTCCTGGGGTTAGACAGGGTGTTGTCCTGTTTATTCTTATCTCCCAGCCAATGTGTAATAGAATAAGCAAAGCATAACATGCCAGTACAAAGAGCCTGTTGTTTTCTGCCTTCTAATTGTGCTCCTTTGTGTCGGGGAAGGAAGCAGTCATAAATTTCTGCCATTATCTTAAGTAGCAAGGTTTCACAGCTTAGGGAATTTTTCTTTGCTTGTTCTTTGTTAGCGTCTACTTGAATTTTTGAACTCCAAAACCAAAACCACTATACTTTTGAACAATCCTTTAAATTTCAGGTTCTGCAACCCTGTGATTTCAAGGTAGTGATTTTTTTTTTTCTTTCAGGAATCTGATTTTGAGCCTTAAATTAGTGTGTCTTTCAATTCACCGTGCCTGCCAACTCCTTCTCTGATGTGCTGAGTATTGGGGGGTTTGTGTGTGTGTGGTTTTGTTTTTTTTGTTATTGTTGTTTGTTTCCCAGACTTTAATAAATTCTCAGATTAATTTCTGCATGGATTGCTTTTAAAACATATATTGAAGGGGGCATGTCTTTCCTCTTTTTTTCCAGTAGTACTCTTCTCTGTTTTGTCAAACAGGTGGGTGTAAATGATGGAAGGCTGCTCATCCCAGCCTTCTTTTTTTTTCTCTGTAAAATGTTAATCCTTTGTTGACTGGCAACTCCGCTGTTGCTGTAGAAATGAGCAAACGGAATGGGCTGTGAGTAATGAGGTACATGCGGGGTGATTTATGTCCCCTCAGACCCATCCCCTCTTTTGCTTCCTTCATGTTCAGTGCCTCCATTTTGTTGTCTATTTCTGTGTTTCTTCTTGAGAAAACTATTTGACTTTGTTTCCCTCCCGTCTTACGGGGAGAAGCTTTCCCCTTCTAGACATGGTTCTTTCACTTTCCTTTCTTGAAATAATAACTGGTATCCATAAGGTGATGTTCTTCTGGGACTCTGAAAGCCCTTGGCTGGGATTATTTTGTTAGTCTGACAATGTCAGGCAGGTAGTGTGGACATGTGTGTTTCAATTTTACCGGAGCAGGTGGAGGGAGGATCGAGGATGTTCTCAAGACCGCTTAGAGACACGAAGTCAGGGACAAGTAAAAGGGCCTCATCCTGGGTCATCTATCAGAACCTGGGGGTTCACGTTAGGCAAGACTCCTCTGTCACCCTCTCTGGGCATGTCGATATTTGCCTCTGGCTCTCCCAATGAAAATCATAGTGTCACAGAGTCTCCTTGAAGATCACTGTTCACCATGGGCTCCTTTTCAGGCAGCCTTAGAATCCAGGTACCAGGCAAAGCCCTGGATCACATGAGTGGTTAGGGCCAGGCTCTCTCTCTCTTCTGTTGGAACAACAAGCAGAGTGACCTCACAGCTTTGGGCTTAGCCAGAATCTTCTTGCCATCACACAGCTGCGCTGCTTGTCAGCTCCAGAAGTAGCATTTGATCATCATTACGCCACGATTCCCCCCGCTCTGAAAGATTAAGCCAAAGCATTTTGTTTTCTTTCAACTGTTCTGCACACACATGCACCAACGGTTCTGCCTTCAGAGAACTCTGCTGGAGCCATCCTTCACAAGCAGTCATCAGGCCTCTGAAAGGCCTCCCGGAAGCAATCATCCCTCTACCTGCGTTTGTAATCTTCTCTCTCTCTTGATGTCATCACAGGCTCCTAATGTCTTCCAGTCCTTGAGCCCAATTCGGCCAGTCAGCACTACTTTTCCAGTTTCCATTGCCAAGTAAAAGCCTCCCCTCCCCCACCCCACTTCTCTATAGAGGTGTCATTATTGAAGAGAACGTGTGCTCTCTGGGTGAAAAAGCACAATAGAAATCAATGTCAATGTTGCCCTAGTTGGACTATTCCCAGTCTTGCAGGCATCTCGCTCCTCAGACCCACTACACAATGTAAGCACAGACTACCAGCTTCTGGACTGTATTATGTATGCATGTGGACCTAGAGATAATATGTGTGTATTTATTTTATTTTATTATTTTTTTAGGAGGTACCGGGGATTGAACCCGGGACCTCGTATATTGGAAGCAGGTGCTCAACCACTGAGCTCCGCCTGCTCCACTGTACATATTTGTTTTAAGGCTAGACTCCTTTTGGGGGAGAATACGAACTCTGGAAACAGTCCTCAGGCAAGGCACAATGGGTGACTCTATCTGTTCGATCTGCTCGGAGGGGACGTTGCCTCTTGCCCTACAGCCAAGTTGCAGCTGGGACAGATGTACCTCTGAGCCACAGAGGCCTGTTTGCCTAAAATGGGTGTAGAATTGCCTTTTCTCTTGACCTCACCCCTAAAATGAAATTGGAATAGTATTGCAGCTACCTTTTCCTAAAAAGAAGTGATTACATTGAAAGACCAGAGATGTGAGGAAATGCTCCTTTAAAAATGAGATATTTTTAGGATTTGATGGCACAATAGACTTTTTGTGGGATTAAAGAAAAATGGGTTACTTTGTGGGATCTGAAGGTACAATACGAAAATCCACCCTGGTTTAGCTCCAGAGAGGCACTCGGAGTAGAACATGTTATATTTCTTGGGTAACTAACCATGCTATTTATAGAGGTGACTCCTCAGAAAGTCTAGACATCATTCTGGGAACAGAGAATTCCAAATCTGCAGTCATTGAACAAACCAAATCTGCCCTTCATCTTCCCACTTAGCTTGCTGAAAATAATGACCTCCTCCCTTGTCACCCTAGAATGGAAATCTTGGAATTCCATTCCAGGAGACTGTGAATGATGCTTGGTCTCCAGAGCTAGCAACTGCGGATGGGCAAAGAGGAGGGGGTGGTCGTGGGAGCCTGCAACAGGACCCCAGGCTCTTTGTTCCTTTGAGACCACCTTGCTGAATTGTTGGAAACCGTGGTTGGTGGATTCTAGCTTTTGAGTTGGTCTTCTCTGAGAAGAGACCATGAGAACCTAAGGATAGTGCTTCTCTTTGGGAAAAAGTTGGCTGCAGTTTCTGTCTCTTGTCAGAAGTGCAACTTCTGAACATCCTATTGAAAGCGGCTTTTGGAAGGGGATGGATGGGCAAAGCCAAGCCTTCATTCCAGCACACATCCTTGGAGAGGTGCGATGAATGCTGCTGACGCTGCGGATACAGAGAAATAGGAGACCTTCAGCCTCAATCAGGGTTTCCTAAAGTTGGTTCCGAGGAAGACTAGTTTTGTGGAATGTTGAGGTGCGAAATGGCTTGATTAATTAGTTTTGGAAATGAATAAACAAAGTTAAAAGGGATTCTTTCCTGGAGGACTTCTAAGAAAGCCTTTTGTATCATTATCCCGATTTAATAGCTGGATATTTATGTGTGCCTCTCCAGGATACGCAGTATTCCCCAACTATTGTGCCGAGGCATCCCCCTTTACAGTGAGCATTTTATGGGACCATTGTGGTCTCCAAAAAAACTACCTGCTCAAAACACACTTTGGCAAGTGTTCTAAATAGCAACTGAGAT
>JAQZBX010104795.1:0-10913 GCA_029593785.1 Cabassous unicinctus | reverse complement strand
ATTTTTTTTTTTTTTTACCGGGAGGTCCCAGGAGTCAAACCCGGGTCCCTCCATAGGGGAGACGGACACCCAACCATTTGAGCCACATCTGTCCCCCATGCTGTATAATTCTTATAATGTGCTGTTGGATTCAGTTTTGATAGTATTTTGTTCAGGATATTTGCATCCATATTCATAAGGGATATGAATCTGTATTTTTTCTTTTTAGTAGTATTTTTATCTGGCTTTGGTATTAAGTTGATGTTGGTCTCATAAAATGCATTAAAAGTTTTCCCTCTTCAATTTGGAAGAGTTTGAGCAGTATTAGTGTAAATTCTTCTTTGAATGTTTGGGAAGATTCACCAGTGAAGCTGTCTGGGCCTCAGCTTTATTTTGTTGGGATGTTTTGATTATTGATTCAATCTGTTTAATAGTATTAGTCTGTTGAGATCTATTTCTTCTTGAGTCAGTGTAGGTACTTTTGTGTGTTTCTAGGAATTTTTCCATTTCATCTAGGTTATCTAATTTGTTGGCATACAATTATTCATAGTATCCTCTTGTAACCCTTTTATTTCTATGGACTCTATAGCAATGACCCCTCCCAACCTCCGCTTCATTTCTGAGTTTAGTTATTTGTCTCCTATCTCTATTTTCTCTGTCAGTCTAGCTAATGTTAGTCAATTTTATTGATCTTTTCAAAGAAACAACTTTTGGTTTTGTTGAGTCTCTCTGTTGTTTCTTATTCTCTGTTTCATTTATTTCTGCTCTTTGTTTTTCCTGCTTTCTGTTTGCTTTGGGTTTACTTTGCTCTTTTCTTCTCTGGATCCTCCTGTTTTTCAGTTCTCTTATTTGAGATGTTTCCTCTTATTTAATATGAGCATTTAAAACTATAAAAACTATAAATTTTCCTGCTCAGCACTCTCTTCACTGCATTCCATAAATTTTGGTATGTCATGCTTTCATTTTCATTTTCCTAAAGATATTTCCTAATTTCCCTTGTGATTTCTTCTTTGACTCTTTGTTTAGGAGTATGTTATTCAATTTCCACATAATTGTGAATTTTCCATTTCTCACTGTTATTGATTTCTACCCTCATTCCATTCTGGTCAGAGATCATGCACTGTATAATTTCAATATTTTGAAATTATTGCAACTTATTTTATGACCTAACATATGGTCTTTCCTGGAGAATGACCCATATGCACCAGAGGAGAATGTGTATTTAACTGCTGTTGAGTGAAGTGTTCTACATAGGTCTGTTAGGTCTAGTATCATTCAAGTCTTCTCTTTCCCTATTGATTATCTCTCTAGATGTTCTATCCCTTATTGAGAGATGTGTGTTTAATTCTCCTACTGTGACAGTTTGAAATTTTTTGTGTGTGAATCCCAGAAGAGCTCATGTTCTTAGAACTAATCCATTCCTGTGGGTGTAGGGCATTAGATTCAGTTAAGGGACATTCTGATCAGACCAAATTAGAGCCACTGATTGGGTTATGTCAGTGAGGCATGACCCAGGTTGGGTCTCTGCACTCTTACTGCGGTCTTACATAACCTGAGAACTGGACGCAAAAACACATAGAGAAAGAGAGCTGCCATTTTTATCCTGCCATGTGAGACAGGTCCTTTCTCACAACAGTCACAGAAAGACAAAGAAGCCCCGAGAGGCTGAGGAAACAGCTGAAAGAAACCCCAAGGGGTTAGGCCCACAGAACAGCTCAAAACTGAGGAGTTGAGTCCTGCCATATCCTTGATCACTCACAGCTCAACCCAGGAAGAAGCAGCCTGGAGAAGAAGGCAGAGACCCATATGGAGAGCTGCCATTTTACCTCTCCACAGAGCAGGAGTCCAGGATCCAGCATCTCTCATGATGCCTTGACTTGTACATTTTTGCAGCCTCAGAACTGTAAGCTTTTATTGTAATAAATTATCTTTATAAAAGCTAATGTATTTCTGCTATATTGAATTGGTAGCTTTACCTGTACAAATTAAGCAATAATTTCCTATTCTCTACCCCAACACAGCTCCTGGTAACCTATATTCTAACTCTATAGGTTTGCTTTCTCTAATTATTTCATATCAGTAAGATTATACAATATTTGTCCTTAAATGTCTGGTTTATTTCACTCAACATAATGTCTTCAAGATTCATCCATGTTGTTGCATGAGCAAGAATTTCATTCCTTTTTAATGCTGAATAACAGTCCATTGTATGTATATACCACATTCAATTTATCCATTTGTAAGTTGATGGATACTTGTGTTGCTTCCACCTTTAGCCAATTGTGAAAAATGATGCTATGAACATTGGTATGCATATATCTGTCCAAGTTCCTGCTTTCAATTTTCTTGGTAGTAGAGAGAATGTCAGGTCACATGGTAATTCTATTCAGAATTTTCTGAGGAACTGCAAAACTGTCTTCCACAGTGGCTGCACCATTTTACATTCTGACCACTAACAAATGAGTGTTCCTATTTCTCCACATCCTCTACAACACTTGTAATTTTCTGTTGTTGTTTTTTCATAGTAGTCATTCTAGTGGGTGTGAAATGGTACTTCACTATAGTTTGGATTTCCCCAATAGCTAGTGATTTGAGCATCTTTTCATGTGCTTTTTAGCCATTTGTATATCCTCATTGGAGAAATATCTAAGTATTTTGCCCATTTTTAAATTGGGTTGTTTTCCCTTTTATTGTTTAGTTGCAGGATTTTTTAAATATACTCTGGATATTAATCCCTTATCTAAAATTTGGTTTCCAAATATTTTCTCCCATTGAGTAAGCTATCTTTTCATTTCTGTGATAAAGTTTTTTGATGCACATATTTTAAATTTTGATAAGGCCCTATTTATCTATTTATTCTTTTGTTATTTGTGCTTTGGGTGTAAAGTCAAAGAAACCATTGCTTAGCACAAGATCCTGAAGATGCTTCCCTACATTTCCTTCTAGAAGTTTATAGTCCTAATTCTTATAATTAGGTCTTTGACCATTTTCAGTAAATTTTTTTCTATTAAAATTTTTTTCTTTAAGTATATCATTCATACATGAATATACATAAACAAGTGTATAGTAAAAGTTGTGAACTTACAAGAATATGCATATAATCATAAAGGGCTCTTATACATTACATTAGTTATAATTTTCCTGTGTATCACCATATTTTTAATACTTTTTAAAAGAACATTCTAATATTTATACTATTAACCACAATCTTTATCCACTATAGAAATCACTATGTTATACAGTCCCTATATTACTCTCTAGCTTCCTTTCAATTGGCACTTCCATTCACAGACTATACCTTTTCAGCCACAATCACATTTATAAATCAGCAATGTTAGTTATATTCACTAAAATGTGTTACCATCAAATCTATTCATTACCATACTTTCAGAGTGAATCTTATTAAAAATTCTACATACATTAAACATGAGATCCCATTCTCAACTCACATTCAATCTCCTAATAACCTATACTCTGAGTTTATCTCCATGAGCTTACTCATCATATTTATTTCATCTTAGTGAGACCATACAATATTTGTCCCTGTGTGTCTGGCTTATTTCACGCCACATAATGTCCTCAAGGTTCATCCATGTTGTCATATCTCAATTTCATTTCTTCTTACAGCTGAATAGTATTCTAGGTATGTATATACCACAATTTTGTTTATTCATTCCTCAGTTGATGGACACTTGGGCTGTTTCCATATTTTAGTAATTGTGAATAATGCTGCTATGAACATTGATGTGCAAATATGAGTTTATTCCTAAATATTTTATTCTCTTCATCACTATTATAAAGGAAATTTTTTTCTGAATTCCTCCTCAGATTGCACATCAGTAGTGTATAGAATCACTATTGATTTTTGTGTATTAATCTTGTATTCTGCTACTTTGCTGAACTTGTCTATTAGTTCTAGTAGCTTTGGTGTGGATGTTTGAGGATTTTCTAGATATAGGATTTTATCATCAGCGAATAATGAAAGTTTTACTTCTTCCTTTCTTATTTGGGTGCCTTTACTTTCTCTTTCTTGTCTAATTGCTCTAGCTAGAACTTTTATTACAATATTGAATAACAGTATTGACAGTGGCCAAACCTCACTGGGAAAGGTTTCATTCTATCACCATTGAGTACAATGTTAGCTGTGAATTTTTCAAATATGCACTTTCCCATGAGAAAGCTTCCTATACCTATCTTTTGGAGTATTTTTATCAAGAAAGAAAGGTATATTTTGTCAAAAGCCTACTATGCATCAATCGAGAGGATCATGTGGTTTTTCTTCTTCAATTTATTAATGTGGTTTATTATTCTTATTAATTTTCTTGTATTTAACCACCTCTGCATATCTCGGATGAAACCCACCTGATCATGCTGTATAATTCTTTTAATGTGCTTTTGGATTCCGTTTCCAAGTATTTTGTTGAGGATTTTTGCATCTGTATTCAATAGAGAAATTCATCTGTAATTTTCCTTTTTCATAGTATCTTTATCTGCTTCTAGTATTAGGGTGATGTTGGCTTCATAGAATGAGTTTGGTAGCATTCCTTTCTCTTTAATTTTTTGGAAGGGCTTGGACAAGATTTGTATTAGAGAATCTTTGAATGATTGGTAGAATTTACCTGTGAAGCCATCTGGTCCTGTGCTTCTCATCTTTGGGATGTTTTTGATGAATGTTTCAATCTCTTTACTTGTGATTAGTTTGCTGAGGTCTTCTATTTCTTCTAGGGTCAGTATAGGATGTTCATCTGTTTCTAGGAATTTGCCCATTGTGTCTATGCTGTCTAGTTTGTTGGTGTACAATTATTTATAGTATCTTCTTATGATCTCGCTTATTTCTGTGGTGTCAGTGGTAATGTCCCCCTCTCATTTCTGATTTTAATTAATTATATCTCCTCTCTTTACTCATTTGTCAGTCTAGCCAAGGGTTTGTCAATTTTGTTGATCTTCTCAAAGAACCAACTTTTGGTTTTGTTGATTCTCTATTGATTTTTGTTCCTGATTTTGTTTATTTCTTCTCTGATTTTTATTATTTCTTACCTTTGGCTTGGTTTGAGATGAGTTTGCTGTTCTTTTACTAGTTCCTCCAGGTGTGCAGTTAGTTCTTCAATTTTAGCTCTTTATCCTTTTATAATGTAACTATCAGGGGCTATAGATAGCCCTCTCAGCACTGCTTTTGCTGTATCCCATAGGTTTCCAAATGTTGTGTTCTTGTTTTCATTCATCTCGAGATATTACTGATTTCTCTTGCAATTTTCTTTGACTCACTGATTATTTTAAGTGTGTGTTGGTTAATCTCCATATATTTGTGAATTTTCCCTTTTTCTGTCCTTTATTGATTTCCAGCTTCATTCTATTATGGTCAGAGAAGGTGTTTTGCATAATTTCAATTTTTAAAAATTTATGTAGGCCTTTCTTGCGACCCAACATATGATGTATCCTGGAGAAGGATCCATGAATGCTTGAAAGAATGTATATTCTTCTATTTTGGGGTATAATGCTCTATAAATGCCTGTTAGGCCTAGTTTATTTTTCATATTATTCAAGTTTCTGTTTCCTTATTTAGCCTCTGCCCAGATGTGCTAGTCAATGCTGACGGTGGTGTATTGGAGTCTCTAACTATTATAGAGACATCTATTTCACACTTCAGTTTTATAAGAGTGTGCCTCATGTATTCTACGGCACCTAGGTTAGGTGCATAAATATTTATGATTGTTATTTCTTCTTGATGAATTGCCCCTTTTATTACTATATAATGACCCTTTCGTCTCTTATAACAGTTTTGCATTTTAAATCCCTGTTGTGCCATATTAGTATCACTATTCCAGATCCTATTTTTGGTTACTATTTGCATGGAATAACTTTTCCAACCTTTCATTTTCAACTTAGTTGTGTCCTTATGTCTGAGGTGAGTCTATTTTTGACAGCATATAGATGGCTCATATTTTTTATCCATTCTATCAGTCTCACTTTTCAAGGACAATTTTGCCAGATAAAGAATTCTTTATCTTTATTATTCTTTATTCTTTATCTGGCAATTTTTTTCTTTCAAAACCTTAAATACATCATACCACTTTCTTCTTGCCTCCATGGTTTCTGATGAGAAATTGGCATTTAGTCTTATTGAGGTTTCCTTGTATGTGATGCATTGTTTTTCTCTTGCTGCTTTCAGAATGCTCTCCTTATCTATGGTATTTTCTGTAGTAGGTGTCTCAGAGTAGGTCTATTCAGATTTATTCTGTTTGGGGTGTGTCATCCTTCTTGGATATTGATATTTATGTGTTTCAAAAGGGTTGGGACGTTTTCCATCATTATTTCCTCAAATATTCTTTCTGCCCCTTTTCCATTTTCTTCTCCTTCTTGGACACTAATAATGTATATGTTTATGGGTTTCAAGTTGTCATCCAATTCCATGAGACCCTGTTCCATTTTATCCATTCTTTTCTCTTTCTGTTCTCCTGTCTTTTCAAGTTCAGATGCTTGGACCTCCAATTCACTAATTCTGTCCTCCACCAATTCAAATCTGCTGTTATATGCCTCTAATGTATTTTTAATCTCATCCATTGGTCTTTTATTTCCATAAGCTCTGTTACATTTCTTTGCAGGCTTTCAAGTTGTTCTTTATGCTCACCCAGTGTCTTCTTAATATCCTTTATATCTTTAGTTATATTTTCCTTCAACTCCTTGAATTTATTTAGGAGATTTGTGTAATTATCACTGATTAGTTGTCATAAATCTTACGTTTTGTAAGGATTTGTTCCTTTGGCTGGGCCATTTCTTCCTGTTTCCTAGTATGGCTTATAATTTTGTGCTGATGTCTAGGCTTCTGAATATGTTGATGAATTAACTCTGATGGTCAATTTCTCTCTCTTGCCTAGTGGTTTTGTTTCACAGTTCTTTTTTTTATTTTGGTTCCACTTATTCTAAGTCTTTAAAATTGCCCAGCTTAAGTTATCAAAATAGGGCCAAGATCTCACTAATGGGGCAAAGATCTGAATCAAGGGGTCTAGAATGAGAGACTCCAAAAAGTGTTTTTTCTCCTTGCAGTTTCCAGGCTGGCCAGCAGATGGTGATCATCAGTGACTTTTTCCATGGACTTGTCTTTTTCAGCCTCACTTGCCCATGATTCTGATCTGGTCAGAGCCCAGATTCAAAGAAGGTTCTGCTGGCCAAACTCACTGAAGAAAAACCATTCTCCACTCCCCGCCGCACCCTCCTTCTTCCCAGGTAGGAAGACCTCTCTTCCACTTTAATCTGGGTGGAGTGAGCCATGGGTTTTATCCAAGCTGTTTGCTTTGAGGGTGGGGGATGGGTGTCGTTCCTGACTGCTAGGGCTTGTAATTAATGGTTTTCATTTCAGTTTCTTTGTCTCTCTGTCCTTAGCTCTCCTGGGGGATGTGTAGCACTCTTCTGGTCTGCAGATTCCCAAAGCATCTCCCTCAGACAGCTTTTTGCTCTTCCTCCATTGTGAGAGAGTTGAGCCCACCTACCTACTCCAATGACATCTTCCTGGAAGTCCTCCCTGAATTCTGAGTAAATTTTTGTATATGCTATGTGATATGGATCCTCCATCAATCTTTTGGATATGGATGTCCAGTTCTCCTGGTGCCATTTGTTGAACAGGCTATTCTTTCTCAATTGAGTGAAATTGGCAGCCATGTCAAAAATCATTTGACCACAGATGTGATGGTCTGTTTCTGAACTATCAATTCAATTTCATTACTTTGTATATTTATCCTTATGCTATTTTGACTGCGGTGGCTTTTTAATAAGCTTTACAGTCAGGAAGTCTGAGTCCTCTAAGTTCATTCTTCTTTTTCAAGTTGATTTTGCCTAGTCATAGCCTCTTACATTCCCAAATAAATTTTATAATTGGCTTTATTTGGGCTGTTGCTCTCCTTCAGAGTTTCACTCTCCTATTAAGAAGGTCAGTCAGAGTTGAACGTGAAGTGCAAGGTCTTCTCTGTATTTTCTAAACCTATAACTTGTTCTGCATTTGTGCTTGCTCATGGCCTTAGGAATTCCCATGTTCACTGGAATTAGAATGTTCCCTCTGCACCCTATGAAATGGATTGTCTCCCATTTTGGGTGTACTATTGGTTTACTTAAAGCATGTAATCCTTTGCCCTAGACTGCTTTGACTTAATTGTTTCTTACACTGCTTTCATTGTCACTGAGTTGCTTCAGTCTTCACAGTAAATTCTGGGAGGGCAAGTCAGAGATAGTTTCCTGGTTCTTTCTTTCAGGCTGCCACTGATAGATTGACACTGATATACAGGCACCCCAGTATGCACATGAGTATTGCTCTGTTCCCTTCGGCACAGGGCCAGGGACAGACAAATGAAGTACAGGCTGGCTCCTTAATGCCCCAGGGAAGGCATAAGGGTAGAGTCAGAAAGAGCACCATGAGTTTCTAGTACCATTTTTAAAGCTGCATTGTCTTGATTCAGCACTTGCCCAGTTACTATAATCCTTTAGCTGTTCCCTGGAGTTTTGAGAACATGGCTATGCCAGTTTTTGCTTGTTGTTCAAATATTCTGTGGAGGAACAGAACCCTGGAGTATATTATACCACCATCTTGGTCGGCCAGAAGCATCCAAAGCACTTTCACGTAATTTTAAAAATTTACCTTCACAATGGTTCTGGAAATATAGGTCAGATATATTATCTATCCTAGCCTTTTGGATGAGGAAAGTTCCATGAGTAGTTCAAGTTCACCTGATCAGTAACTAAGTGGGGACAATGAGAACCCTGATACTTTAGAAGCACTGAGCAGAGTATCCACCATATAGCAGTACTCAGATGTTAGTTCCTTTCCCTTCTTACATGTCAGTTTGCTTTTTCATACTACATACAATGAATGTGTTTCTTAAAATGCAACTTTCTTAAATTTAAGTATACAACAAATATATTTAGGGGAGTTGTATGTTCAGAGTGATTTACAGGATATCTTTTTTTATAAAGCAAAAAAAATGAATCAACTCATTATTGCTCTTGCTTTTTGAGTCCAAATTTTGTGATACTGAATTTTTTCAAAGCAAGACGCTGTATGAAATGTCTTACCATAGTGCCTAGCATTGTTGAAACACTAACAACAGCAGGTTTTTATTATTATTATGCCTCTAGTTCTCATTTAGCAAATACAGTTTATACACATTTGAAATAGAGCTTTAAAGGGTTTTAAAAGAACTAAATGCTATATAAATCCTCTTTGTCAGCTACAATATCTTATTTCCAAACTAGTCAAGGCTCTTCAGCTCAAGTTCTTAACATAACTTTGTTTGGGGTTTGGGGATCTTTCCCTGCAGGAGTAGCGTAGACTGGCACTCAGCCAGTTTCTGGGTATTCAGTCCTGACTATGCCACTTGAAATTTAAAACCTCTGGGCATCTTTCCCTAAGGAGCAAGGCCAAAACTTCTGTATATGTTCTCATGACTTTATTTCTGGACAACTTTCAGAGGAATGGATGCCAGCAAGTAAATCAAATTCCACTAGCAGGGGACCAGATATTCTGCTGAGATGCTACTTCCTATTCTATTGGTAGTGAGCTGAATAGTGGCCCCCCGAAACCTATAAATGCTGCCTTATTTGGAGAAAAGGTCTTTGCAGATGTGATTTAGTTAAGGATCTTGAGATGGGGAGATTATCCTGGATTATCCAGGTGGGCCCTATGTCATCACAAATGTCCTTATAAGAGAGAGTTAGAAAACTTAGGGAGATTTAACACACATACAGTAGATGAGGAAGCAAGATAACCATGAAGGCAGATATTGAAATGATGTGGCCACAAGTTAAGGAATGCAGACAGTTACTGGAAGGTGGAAGAAGCAAGGGGTGTATTTCTCCACTAAAGCCTACAAAGAAAGTGTGGCCCTTCGAAAAACTTGATTTTGGCTCAGTGGAACTTATTTGGACTTCAGGCCTCCAAATTGCTGCATTAAGCTACCAAGTTTGTGGCAATTTATTATAGCAGCCACAGGAAATGAATACACTATCTCAGTGCATTATAATAATGAAACCTCATACACTCTGACTTTCATAAAAACTACTGTACCCCTTTGTACATCACATTCCAGACTCTTTTAGATAATCGTTATGCAACATACCTTAAACCTTCAACATATAAATAAATAAATATACTCACTTTCCCTGCAGCACACTCAGTCCCATCAACTGGGGGTCCCTTTTTAGTCTTACAAAAATAAGGATTATCAGGATGGCTACACCACAACTGCTTACATGGGTCAAAAGTTCGAAACTGAAAGAGAAAGAATCAAACTCTCAATGAAATATAGCTAGCATGACATGCACCAACAATACACTCTATATAGTAACTTCATGTCTGTTATTGGATATTTTCATTTTAAATTAATAGTCAAAGTTGCAGCATGTTAAAAAATAATGCATAAAATTCCAAATAGAGAATACTTTTATCTTGCTTCTTCTAAAATAATGATAAACAATGATTTGTCTAGGATCCCCTGGTTATTTGACCTCTAATATTTCTGTGTGCTATTTCTTATTTCAAGTTTTCAAATGGACAATATTGAAATTTTGAAAAGATTAATTATTATGAACATTTTAAATGTGAAAACTTATAATAATGGTTGTACAGCACTCAAGCCATCAAAATGGTTCCTCTTTATCCCTATAGGTATGAACTAAATGGTCAGATAAAATAATAAAAATACCATCATACTTGGTTGACTTAAAGCAGAAAATATTTACCTAATTTTCTATGAAATACAATGTAATTCATTTATACTAAAATATTATAATACATCTATTTACTTTATTTGATCCTCACAACAATACACAGCTGAGAAATATGAGTTACAAGTTAGGGTTATAGTTATGGTTACAAATCAGACAGTAACAGAGCTTGAGCTAGAACCTTGGCTTTCCCCATGTTGGGAATTCTTTTTTTTTTTTTTTTT
>JAQZBX010104794.1:0-10916 GCA_029593785.1 Cabassous unicinctus | reverse complement strand
ACCCCACAGAAATAAAGAGTATCATAAGAGGATACTTTGAAAGATTATATGCCAACAAGAATGATAATTTAGAGGAAATGGACAAGTTTCTGGAAACTCAAAAACAGCCTACATTGATGAAAGAAGAAATTGATGAACTCAACAGTCCAATTACAAGTAAAGAGATAGACTCAGTCATCAAAAAACCTCCCAACTAAGAAGAGCCCAGGACCAGACGGCTTCACAGCTGAATTCTACCAAACATTCTGGAAAGAGCTAACACCAATTCTGCTTAAGCTCTTCCAAAAAATAGAAGTAGAAGGAATATTGCCTAACTCATTCTACGAGGCCAACATTACCATAATACCAAAGCCAAACAAAGATACCACAAGAAAGGAAAATTACAGACCAATTTCTCTAATGAACCTAGATGCTAAAATCCTCAACAAAATATTTGCTAATCACATTCAACAACATATCAAAAGGATTATACACCAAGACCAAGTGAGTTTCATCCCGGGTATGCAAGGATGGTTCAATATAAGAAAATCAATCAATATAATACACCACATAAACAGATTGAAAGAAAAAAACCACATGATCATCTCTATAGATGCAGAAAAAGCGTTAGACAAAATACAGCACTCTTTCCTGATAAAAACACTGCAAAAGATAGGGATAGAAGGAAACGTTCTGAATATGACAAAGGGTATATATGAAAAACCCAAAGCTGACATCATCTTCAATGGTGAAATCCTAAGAGCCTTCCCTCTGAGATCGGGAACAAGACAAGGATGCCCACTATCACCACTCTTATTTAACATTGTCTTAGAAGTACTTGCTCGAGCACTGAGGCAAGAAAAAGATTTAAAAGGCATCCAGAGTGGAAAAGAAGAAGTAAAAATTTCATTATTTGCAGATGACATGATCCTATACATAGAAAGCCCTGAGAGATCTACAACAAAGCTTCTAGAACTTATAAAGGAGTTCAGTAATATCGCAGGCTCTAAGATCAATGCTCAAAAATCAGTAGCATTTCTGTACACCAATAACGAGCAATCTGAGGAGGAAATCAAGAAAAAAATACCATTTACAATAGTAACTAAAAGAATCAAATACCTAGGAATAAATTTAAAGATGTAAAGGACTTATATACAGAAAACTACACAACACTGTTAAAGGAAATCAAAGAAGACTTAAATAAATGGAAAAATATTCCGTGTTCATGGATAAGAAGACTAAACATCATCAAGATGTCTATCCTACCCAAACTAATCTACAGATTTAATTCAATCCCAATAAAAATCAACACTGTATTTTTTAAGGAACTGGAAAAACTAACCACAAAGTATATTTGGAAAGGTAAGAGGCCCTGAATCACCAAAGACAAATTGAAAAAGAAAAATGAATTGGCAGCATCACATTACCTGACTTTAAAACATACTACAAAGCTAAGTTCTCAAAACTGCATGGTATTGGTACAAGGATAGACCTACTGACCAATGGAACCGAATTGAGAGTTCTGATATAGATCCTCACATATACAGTCATCTGATATTCGACAAGGCCACCAAGCCCACTCAGTTGGGAGAGAATGGCCTCTTTAAGTGGTGCTTGGAGAATTGGATATCCATAACCAAAAGAATGAGAGAGGAATACCATCTCACACCTTACACAAAAATCAACTCAAGATGGATCAAAGATCTAAATATAAGAGCCAAAACCGTAAAGACCTTGGAAGATAATGTAGGGAAGCATCTACAGGACCTTGTAATAGGAAATAAACTTCACACCCAAAGCACAAGCAGCAAGAGAAAAAAATAGAAAAATGGGATCTCCTCAAAATTAAAAACTTCTGCACCTCAAAAGACGTTATTAAGAAAATAAAAAGGCAGCCTACACAATGTGAGAAAATATTTGGCAATCATATATCTGATAGGAGCCTAATGTTCTGCATATATAAAGAAATCCTAAACCTTGAAAATAAAAAGACAAACAACCCGTTTAAAAAATGGGCAAGTGACCTGAAAAGACACTTCTCCAAGGAAGAAATACAAATGGCTAAAAAGCACATGAAAAAATGCTCAACTTTGCTAACTATTAGGGAAATGCAAATCAAAACTACAATGAGATACCATCTTACACCCATCAGAATGGCAGCTATTAAAAAAACAGCAGAATATAAGTGTTGGAGAGGATGTGGAGGAATAGGAACCTTTATCCACTGCTGGTGGGATTGTGGAATGGTCCAGCCACTCTGGAGGACAGTTTGGCTGTTCCTCAGAAAACTAACAATAGATCTTCTGTATGATCCAGCAATTCCACTACTGGGTATATACCCAGAAGAATTGAAAGCAAAGACACGAACAGATATATGCACACCAATGTTCATAGCAGCATTGTTCACAATTGCCAAAAGCTGGAATCAGCCCCGGTGCCCTTCAGCGGATGAATGGATAAACAAAATGTGGTACATACATACAATGGAATATTACTCAGCTGTAAGAAGGAATAAAGTGCTAACACACGGAATAACATGGATGAATCTTGAAGACCTCATGTAGAGTGAAGCAAGGCATTGAAGGATGAACAGTATATGACCTCACTGATTTGAATTGAGGAAAGTGAGCAGTCTCTGAGAACCATTGTCTGAAAGATAGGTTAAGAAGGGAGAGAAAGAGAAGAGAAGGTTGTGAGCAATCACCCATATGGACATAATCTATGGTAAAGTGATAGAGTATGGTTGCATATTGAAGGATAGGACAGGTGGGTAGTGATATTACTGTGTTTGGTGGTACAGGGTAGACAGGTGGGTAGATTAGGAAGGGCAGGTTAGAATACCCAGATACTGGGGGGAGAGATGAGAAGGGGACTAGGTGAACACGGGATTTGTGGGTATGATGGTGAAAGTGCAGGAGTGGGAATGCACTTACGGCAATATGAGAAGGTAGTGTCACTGGTTTAGGGTGTAGATTGGGGGGCATTCATGACGGGGTGCATCTAGAGTATGCTTCTGGGGAGTATGTGAGTGTTCATCCTGTTATAATGTGTTGTGTCGGGGAGTGGAGACCCACATGATGAGTGGGAAGGAGATGGACCTCCATCTTTGGGAGGACCGATTTCACCCAGAAACAGACAGGTGGGTGTCTCTTAGGAGCAAGGGTGGATCCTATTACGGGAGGATAATCAGCGTGTCAAGACCTCTTGTTGCATGTAACTATGAATCTTGTCATCCAATGAGTCAAGACAGGGGAGTGTCATGTGCCCCAGGGAGATGGGGAGGAAGGAACAGAAAATATCAAACAGGGGGTATTTAGTGATCATGGGAAATGTTTTTCATTACCTTACAGTAATGGACAGAAGACATGGTAAATATCATCAAAAATTATTAAACTGTACCATCTAAATTGTAAACTATACTGTAAACCATTGACAATGTTTAGTAGCTATGCATCACTATCTGTATAAACAGTTATAACAATGCTACCATCCACACACACACAAAAAAGGTTTTAATATGGGGTGAGGAAAGGGGAAGGAGGTTGGATATATGAGAGTCTTGAATATTATGTCTGTGACTTTTTTATGACCTAAAACTTCTTTGAAAATTCAATGAAAATTTGGGAGACACTGGAGAGTGAGAGGGGGAAGGTGCCATGGGACAGACTGGACATCTGATAATGCAGTGATAAAAGGAAAAAAAATAAATTTTTTAATTTTTTAATTTAAAAAAAATTTTTTTTTGTTTTTTCCCATTTTTTGAATGTCCCAATCCTTTAATTTTATTTTATGTTTAGGTATTTTTTTTGAGTTTCCATGTATTTTATCTCTTATATTTAAGCTTATCATCATTATTTCATTTTCCTATTAATGGTATTTAGCCATTATATGGGCTTCACCTTCAAGGAAGGTTTATATCACAGAAGGGTTACAACGGGGCAGCAGAGGATCATTGGTGGGGGGGTGTGTCTGGGATGGGGGTTTCATGGGAGGAAGTTCACCTGAATATACATGATAGATATATAAAATTGTTCAAATGATCAAGGGGTGGGGCATGGTCACAGTGGGTAGACAATCACTCAATAAATGAGGGAATACTGAATTCCCAGCCTGGAGAGCTCTGCCACATACTCCAAGGGAGCAGCAACAGTCCTCCAAGTTCAGGGGCAGTGTCTGGCAAAGGAGGATGGTCCATTGATGGGTTCTTGTTATTGATGACTAGCCTTATGAGTCTTTGCTCTTGTAATTGAAACTTAGCCTACTGTTATGGGGTGCCTAAGGGTTGCCACCTGAGAGCCTCCTTGTTGCTCAAATGTGGTCTCTCTCTAAGCCAATCTCAGCATATGAATGCATTACCTTCCCTCCAGCATGGGACATGACTCCCGGGGATGAGCCTCTCTGGCAATGAGGGATGAATACCAACTGACAGCTGGCAACACGACTGGTAAAAGACCTTGAATAAAAGGGGGAAAAGGTGAAGACAAACGAGTTCATGTGGCTAAGAGACTTCAAAGACAGTCGGGAGGTCATCCCAGAGGTAACACTTATGCACACCTCAGTAGGATCTCATAGAACACCAAAGTGGATATCACCCCGCACAACGGGGCTCCTGAGGGCTCTGGAGACACCTAGGTCCTATATAAGGGGGGATTGCTCCAGAGATTGATGCCTTATCAGTGGGCTATACTTTGGAATCTGTGCTCCTGAGAGTGACAGAGTTGGACTCAAATAAGTCCTCCCCACACACGGTCCATCAGTCCCTTCTATTCAAATCTATATGTGATGTTGGAGTTTGTAGGTGTACTTCCAGAGACTGGAGGCTCTGGCCTGCCCAGGTGCCAGCTGTGCCTGGAATCTTGGTGGAGCTGCAATGCCTACTCTACAGCTCAATGGACTCACTCAAGTCACGTGTTGATGGACAATAGTCATCCCAGGGAATGGAAAGAGCCTGCAGCTGCAGGTAGGATAATCCCATCCATCGTATCCATGGGATATAAACCCCCTCTCACTTGGAGGTGGAGTGGACATCACCATCCCAGACTCCTCAGGACTGGGGGAAGAGCTATGGACTAGAGTGGACTTAATGGTATTCTGTTGTAGACATATTGTCATGCAAGCAATGGAATAAATTACAACAGTGAGGTGGAGCCAGTGGCCACTGGACGCTTTCGGGGCAGGGAAGGGAAAAGCAGTTGTAATACAGGGGCTTTTTCGGGCCTTGGGAATTATCCTGAGTGACATTACAATGGCAGATATAGGGCATTTTACATCAGCATATAACATGCAGAACTGTGTGGGACAGAGTGTGGTCTACAGTGTGAACTATAGTCCATGCTTAGTTGCAAAGCCCCAGGATGTGTATATCCATTTCAGGTTGTGTGCCACACTAATGAAAGATGTTTATATGGGATGTTAAGGGAGGTGTGGGAGGTAGGGAACATGGGAATCCCTGTAATTTTTGTGTAACATTTATGTAATCTAAGCATCTTTTAAAATATATATTAAAAAAAAAAAGAAAGCAGCAAAAAAAAAGAAAGAAAGAAAAAAGGAAAAAAGAATAATTGGCAGAAAAATTTTCTCTTTCAGTATACTGGTTATATCATACCACTTTCTTATCTCCATGGTTTCTGATGAGAAGTCTGAACTAAGTCTTACTGCACATCCATTGTATGTGAAGATTTGCTTCTCCCTTTCTGCTCTCAGAATTTCCTCTTTATCGTTGGCATTTTACATTCTGTGTGTTATGTGTCTTGGAATAGGTCTATTTGGATTGATACTGATTGGGGTATGCTGTACTTCTTGGACATGTAAATTACTTTCTTTTACAAGAGTTACTATATTTTCAGCCTTTATTTCCTCAAATACTTTTTCTTCCCCCTTTCCCTTCTCTTCTCCTTCTGGAACTTCCATGATATGTATGTTGTGCTTCATGTTTTCATTCAACTCCCTAAGCCCCTGCTCAATTTTTTCCATTCTTTTCTCTCTCTTCAATTTCAGCTGTTTTGTCTTCTGTATCACTTATTCTTTCTTCTATCATTTTGAGTCTGCTGTTTTATGCCTCTAATGTATTTTTTTATCTCACCTATTGTGTGTTTCATTCCCATAAGCTTTGATAATTTTCTATTCAGGTTTTCAAAATCCTCTTTGTGCTTGCTCAGTGCTTCTTGATGTCCTTTATCTCTTTAGACACATTGTCCTTCAACTTGTTGATTTGATGTAGGAGCTTTGTATGAACCTCGTTGATTAGTTGTCTAAAATCCTGCGTTTTGTCTGGGGTTTTGATATATTCCTTTACTTGGGCCATTTCTTCCATTTTTTTTAGTATGGCTTGTAATGTTTTGCTGATATATAGGCATTTGATTATAATAGTATGTGTGCTCTGATGCTCAATTTCTCTCTTATGTAGGGATTTAAGTGTGGGAGGTTGTATGTTACTGCCATTCTCTGATTGTTGGTTCAACCTGTTCTAGGTCTTTAGGATTGTTCCTGTTTAGTTGCTTATATCTAGGCCATGTCCCAATAATGAGCTACAAACCCACTTCCAAGGGCCTTGGACAGGGAGGCTGTAAGGGTCAGAAAAAAGCCTGTCTTTACTTACTTACTTTTAATTTCCTCACGTGCATTTCTTTGGTCTGCCAGCAGATGGAGATCATTGGCAGCCCTTGCTGCAACACAACTGCTACAGTGTGATAGAGGTTCCTGCCTCAGGGCTATTCAGAGCCTCAGAAATCAAACTTTCTCAGACACTATTCTCCAACCTTTGCCAGCAGCCCTTCTCCCTTTCCTGGATAGGAAATAATTCCAATCCCCTCTGTGTCCTCAGCAAATAGTCCCAGTCAATAACGAGGGTATGTGAGAGCTGGATCTCTTTTGCCCCCTGTCAGCTCTCAGGGAAAACAATGGTGCAGCCCCACCCAGCCAGGAAGAGTTTGTGGAACACAGCAGACAAAATTTTTTGGCCAAAGCTGAATCAGCCTTAGGCTGCGTCCCTCTCTGCCCCCTTTCCTGCGGAGGTAGACCCCTGTGGCTCCTCTGTCCATTGCCACCTGCCAGAGGCTGGAGAATTCAAAGCTGCCTGCTCCAAGGGTGGGTAAATGGGCACTGGCAGCTGCAGCTTCAGCTTTAACTCATAATTTTCCCATCAAGATTCTTTCCCTTTGCCCCTCTCTCTTCTGGGTGATGTTCAGCCTTCCCCTTGTTTCCAACTCTAGAACATTTTTTAAGGTCATTTCTGCTTGTCCATTAGCTGCTTTTCTATCCCTCTTCTTATAAGGAGACTGGTTATATTGGATTTCAGGATCATCATTATGTCTTCTTCTTAATTTGATTACAAAATCTTGTTTCAAAATCAGGTCACTTGTTCTGGTGACATGAATTTTAGTGGAACAGTATTCTCCCCACGACTGTCTCAGTAGGGAGTAGGATATTGTTAGGAAGAGCAAATGAGCTGCTTCTTCCTCCCTGTGGAGCACCTGTCTCATAGGGCCTTCTTTGTTTCTCTAGGAGGACCCCTTTTAGCACAGTTTTCCCCTTGAGTGAGCACTCAAGGTCAATGTAAAGTTAAGGGAAAGTAAAGGAGATGCAGATTGGACCAAGCTTGTACTTGAGCTGCCATAACTTCTGAAATGATCCACCCTCCATAGGGCCTGGACCACGGGTTCTTTCCTTTATATTCTTGGTCCCTCGTTTCATGGCCCAAATCCTGCCCCATGAATTCTGACAATAATGAGGTGACCTGATTCTTCATTTTCAACAAACAGAAGAGTCTAGAGAAGCTCAGGAACATTCTCTCCCTTCTGGAATCCTCTGAGACTCCCAGGAGTCAATGAATATAAAGGTCTGTCATTGATGTCTGGGTGAGATTTAGATTATGTTAGTGGGGTTAAATCTTCACTGAGCTTCAAACACAGGAGGCAGAGAGTCTGGCGGCATAAAACGTACCCTTGTCTCCATCTCTCTCCTTCCCACTTGGGTGACCAGGGACATGGCTCTACCTCTGGCAACCAGGGACCGTTATTTTGTGGATATTTCTCAGATGGTCAGTCAGTGGTGGGGCTGCCAGACAGGCCCCAGGCCTGTACCATGGGCCTGGTTCCAGGGGCTACAGGAGTAACTGGAAGGGTCTGCTCAACCTGCAAAGATTCCATTTGCCTTGCCTGGAGGGGAGAGGAGGTGGTGTACTGGGGGCAATGGCCTGAACTAAGGACATGGGACTTGTTCCCCTACATGGTTTTACTTTCTTCATTTTTCTCCCTTTCTTTTTCTACAGCCTGGGCCTTTGAGGAAGAAATAGTCTAAACAAAAAGTGCTGAGTTATGCTTAAGGTTCAGGAAAACTGTTTGGTCATCAAAGTGGATAAAATGACCTTCTGACCCCCAGATCCTATCCTGTATTTTGGGGTTGATGATGCTCAGCTCTTTTCTCTGTACTAAAAGTTTAATTAAGTAACTCACAGAAATTTCTTAGCACATAGAATATAGCGAAATTAAACAAAACCCTGAAATAAGAATTTGAGAAAGAATATTAGAAGAGAAATTACAAGTGCTCTCAGTGTGGTTCCTAAATCAGAGAGAATGGGAAGGGGCTATCAGGTCACAGAGACATACTCCAAATTCAGAGCTTTAGCAACTAGGGTTGAATAAATGTGCACAAGGATGCCAATAAGAAAAAATTTCCTGAGAGTAGATTTATCTCTAGATATAAACTATTAATTATTTGCCTGGTAAAATGCTCAAAAATATTTGTTGATAGGAAATTAAGAAGGTTTTAAAACATGTTTGGGGAAAGTAGCTCTGTAAATGTGAAATTTGCATACAGCCTTGTAAGATGTGAAGGTGGCAGCCGTGAAGAGACCTGGGGAAAAAGTCAGTCCAGAGGAGGAAAGAGCAAGTGCAAATTCCCTGAGGCAGAAGCAAGCCTAGCATGACCAAGAAACAAGAAGTGGTCCAGGCATTGGGACAGTGAGAGGAACAGTAAAACCTCAGCAATTTTGGTTAATACCCTGAGCCTTGCTATTTATCACAGATCTGTTCTTAGTTCTTGAAAATGAAGTAGACAAACAAAAGTTTCCACATGGAAGTTGCCCTTTGCAAGGCAAGATCTATAGAGTCCTTAAGATATTGTGCAGCTGAGTTATTTATATTTACAGCAGCTAAGTTCTATCTGGGTGGGCATAGATGATGAAAAGTGGTTAATGATCTGAAGCTGAAAGTTTGAAGGCCGTTACCCCAAAACTGAGCAAGAGTGAAAGGATTTGGCTTGTCTAAGGGGCTGTACTGGAAGAAAATACAGCTGTCAGTGGATGCTGTTAGAGCCCCAGCAGCTGCATAAACCACAGCCCCCAGCTTCCTGTGTTCTTGAGGTGGACAGCTTGGACACACTGAGGTTCCTACTCAGGAGGAAACTCAAACTGTCTAGGAGGGAGCTGGAGGATGGACCTCAGGCTTCCTCCCCCACAGGAGACCTGCGTGACTCTTTGGAAAGCCCGTGGGGAGCCTGTCTACCCACAGCAGTGACCGCCCCAACACCCCACAACCTCTGTCCTCCATACCCACTCACAGACAGAATGTCCTGAAGCTGCCTCCCAAATGAGCAACCTGTTCCCAAATCCTGGCCTTGAGAGGCATGCCAGGCTTGGACACAAAGTGCCCTGGAACACAGAGCACCGTTCCCTGGCTGTGAGATGCTAGCAGCCGCAGGTTGGTTCTGACCCTGCCCTCACAGGGACCTTCCCTGTCTCGGTTTTCCGGAGCGCTTCCCACTGCCTTGCTTCAAACCAGGAAAGGGGACTTTGAAATTGTGGGATAAATGTGAGAAATGGAAGGCTAGGCCACTGTTCCCCTCAAGGATTCCTTCCAGATGAACCTCTTGCTGCCGAGAAGTTCATGGTCCACCTTTGCTGGGAAATGTGAGATCTCATTCCAGGACAAGCTCCCAGCCTGGCCCTTTCCTGGACTCCTCCGGTTTGTATTAGATCATAGGACAGAGCCTCAGGTCCAAGCTTGAGATGCAGAGATTCTGCCAACCCCACAGGCTGTAGAAAGGGTGTCAGCCTCTGAACTGCCCCAACCTCATGGCACTGCCACTGCCCACCCCTGATGCACCCTGTCCCTCACCAATCTGCCCACTGCCCACCCTTGACATGCCCTGAGCTTCCCTACCCACCACCGCTTGTCCCAATACTTTATCTCTGCAATAACCAGTGCTGAGAGATGGTGCCAACATGAAACATTCAGTGAAATAACTGCATTTTCAGCTTGGACAACACACTTTAATTTGACCAGAAGGTGCATTGGTGTCGAGAGCAACTTGGAGAGAAGATGAACTGTGTAGGATTCGAATTGAAAGTATGCCCTTCTGCCTGGGAGATCTTGGAGAGGGACTAAGAGGGAGAGGAGAGGAGGGGACCATAGTCCTGTGATCCTTGTCCTGGATGAGCCCCTGTCCATGCCACAGGACTGGATAACAAGGGGGCAGGTGCTCACTAGGGCTTTTGGACTTTCTTTCTCCAGGGGCCATTGCAAAATTACTGACATAGTCAACTGCAATGGAATGGTTTTTTCTTTTCCAATATACTCTAGAATAGACTTTAATTGCTGTTAGGTACAGTTCTACCAGAGGGGAGTGAAGTTTTATAGCCCAGTGAGGCTTTAGATGGGAACAGGAAGCTGAAGAGACTAAAGAAGATTTGCTGGGCTGCATGGTAAAGTGAGGAGTCTCCATGAAGGAAATGCGGGTTCCTCAGGCTTGGACAGGGGCCCGAGCACAGAGCGGTCTTGATTTCTCCATATTTCAGCTTCTGCCTCACTCACTAGAGACTCCAGGGGGCTGAGGCTGACTTCTGACCAGGCCTTCCTGGGGACTAGGCAGAGAAAGGAGGAGAAGAGGGAATAAGGAGGAGAAGGGAAAAATGGAGTAGGAGGAACAGGGAGGAAGGA
>JAQZBX010104793.1:0-10917 GCA_029593785.1 Cabassous unicinctus | reverse complement strand
AATCTTATAGTTGGTATAAAAGTTGGTGTGCCCATTTCTTATCCATCATCCTAATATATCAGAATAACTTGTATTAAGTAAAATCCTACTTGCTGTTAGAACTTGGTGCAAATTATTTTTTAAAATAAATGTTTATAAACACTTAGGCCAGATCCACAATAACCCTTCTGAAAATGGGTCTGCTGAGTTTAACCTGTTCCTTGGTCTTTCTGAAATGCTAAGATGCTTTTTTCACCACCAGCCTGTGTCCAGTGACAGTCATGTGGCCTGGTCGGTTTGTGGCACAGACACCTCTGAGTACTGTCTATCCACGTGGCCTTTACAAGTTCTGGGAGCACTGGCTGCTTCCAGGGACATCAAAGGGCTGCTCTGAGCAGGCAGGTTGGAGGGAATCTAGTTTCCGCATCATTAGAGTCTCCTGAACATAGACTACATGAGCCCACCTACCTTCAGCTCTTGGGATTGGACAGGTCGTGGAAAGCTAAGTTTGTACACAAATCTGTAAATCCAGAACCAGCCTCGGCCCTCAGGCCACATACTGTGCAAAACACCCAATGACCTCTGTTGTGCACTTCATCACGATGTCCAGGGGATCCCATAGAAGCCAAGTTTCGTCACTGACAGATACATGCCTGGGATGGTTAGGCTAATGTGTCAACTCGGCCAGGTAATTGTTTCTAGGTGTTAGGTCCAGCAAGCACTGGGCTAATTGTAATACAAGAGCATTTATGGACTTCGATCACCAGTGAGTTTACTGCATAGATGGCTGATTACATCTGCATCAGTCAGGGAGATTGCATCAGCAGTGGGTGACGCTTTTATCCAATCAGTTGAATGCCTTAAAAGGGGAAGTGATTTCAACATTCAGAGAGAATTTCCCAGCTCGTCTTTGGACAGCCAACTTCTCCCAGAAACTCATCAAGGACCTTTCATAGGACTTTCATCGGAGCCCCTGGCTTGCCGCCTGCCTGCGGAACCTGGACTTGTGCATCCCCACGGTCGCGTGAGAGACTCTTACAAAATCTTATTTTATTGACAGATATCTCCTGTTGATTCTGTTTCCCGAGAGAACCCTGACTAATACAGCTTGGTACCAAGAGTGGGGTTGGAAGGCAGATTCTTCAGGGCAGGGTGGAGGCTGGGCAGTGCATGCTGGAGTTTGGCTGGTACCTGCCTCATGGCTGGGAGGAGGTCCGGACTCCCTGGGGCAGGCTGGAGGCTGGATGATACAAGGTTGACAGGGTGTGGTCACCACAGGGCAGGCCATCACAGGTTTATCTGGTAAAGTCTCAGCAGAATTTAGAGTTCCAGTGTCCCCACCAATATTATCATCATCCCGTATGTTTCCATCCCAATCCTTGGGGTTCTACTCCTTTCCAATCAATGCCTTCACTTTAATTGCAGAAACCTGCGAGGTTGAGATTTTTAGTTTCCTCTGTAATTCTGCTACTCATACAATGAGAGTCTGGGTTTGATTCTCAGATATCTCAAGTCTGTGGCTACAGGAGACAAGATTTTCTTTCAAGGCACACGTAAAAACTTTCATATCATTCATGCGGCATTTAAGTTTCAAATTTGAAGACTTTAGCTCATCTCTTTCTTTTGTAACTGTATCCAGAGTATCTAGGAGGAGCCAGCCAACATCATTATACTTTTTGACTCCACTACCAAGGGGAAATAGGACTACATATACATAATGGGGGTAAAGAAGAGTTTGCCTGAAATGCAGGAGATCCTCTAGGGCATCATCTCCTAGTACTGCCGTGCCCTGTGTTTAAAGTAAATGGAAAATTTGCTACAAACCAATTCAAGCAGGGCTAACAATGGCCCAGAATATATGGGAATGAAAGTTTGGGTCACCCCACCAGGCAAAGAACCAGGCCAGCTGAAGTGTTTGCTGAAGGTAACGGGAACATGGAATGGGTAGTGGAAGAAGGTAGTGATAAATATGAACTTCGACCACGTGATCAGTTACAGAAACGAGGACTGTAATAGTCATGAACCCTTCTTCCTTGTTTCGTTATGAGTATGATTGTCTATGTACACAAAACGAATTTCTTTGTTTTCTTCCCCAACCTTTTTGCTTTTAGAGGGCACTGGGAACCAAACCCGGGACCTCCCGTGTGGAAGCAGGCGCTCAATTGCTTGAGCCACATCCACTCCCCTAACAAGTCTTCTTAGGCTTAGTAGAAAAGAATAGCTATTTATGTGTTTCAGTATATTACAACCCCTGAAAGCATATCAGGTTACATTGTGTTTTCTCCTGAATAAATATTTCCAATTCCATTATTCTTTCCTAATAGTTTCTGGTTTTCACTCCTCAGCTTTGGACTTTCTCCAGGAGCTCTATATCTAGAATTGAACAGCTCTGAACTGTATAATTACTGCTCTAGTATTGCTTTGCACAGTGCCTAGAAGGAGTGAAAGCTGACCTGTTTTTATGTTTCCATTGTGTATAGTTAGGCTCTTTGGGGTCTCCAGAGATTTCAGTAGCTATGGGGTCTGCTTTCTAAATAACTACATGCTGTCTTTTCTGCTTTCTTTCATCCGGTTGTTTCCCAGCCCACACCTGCATAGCCAGTATTTTTCTGCTCAATTGCAGTTCTTTGTGCCAGCTGTGATTTCACCTTGTTGCCACTTGAGGGCATTTTAGGTTCTGGTGATAAACCTGAGAACTTGAATTGAGGGATTTGCAGCACGTTGCTGAAGTGCAAGACAGTGTGGCCATGGGCTGGACTGGGCTGGTGTGGCATCTCACCCTTTTGCAGTTAGCTGAGTTGTCATTTGCCATCATCGTAAGAAGACGAGAACATGACTCACCCCTGCCCACCTCCACCTCTTGCCCTTAGTGAGTGACTGTCAATGCCATCACTGTGGCACCTGAAGAGTCATTTACAACCCTGTAGTGGTTCTGTTTTTTTGCAGCAATGAAACCACCTTGGTTTCACATGATTACTATAGATTGGAAGATAAAGCTAGAATTGCCATTCATGAAAGGGACTTTGGAGTCTTAGATTCCAGTACAACTGAACTTAGGGCCTCATTTAAAACTGTAGTAATAGCGGTTAAATAAGCTCAGATTCCATGGAGGAGGTTGTAGGTTTTAGTTATTTTTGTAATGATCTTTGTTTTATTTCTCGGTTGCTAAAACAAACACCATACAGTGGGTTGGCTGGAAAACAAAAATTTTTTGGCTCAAGGTTTCAGGGGCTCAAAGGCTTGCTTCCTCCCAGTATCGGTATCTTCTGGCTGGCTGGCAGTTTGGGGGATTCCTTGGCTTTCCCGAAACATGGCAATGCACATCGTGGCATCTTCTCCTTTTTCTTCCGGGTTCTATTGACTCCCAGCTTCTGGCTGCTTCCTGTGGCTTCTCCTTTGTGTCCAGTTTCCTTTGCTTATAAGGATTTCAGCAGTATTGGATTGAGAGCCACCCTCATTCAGTTTGGCCTCACCTTAATTAATAACATCTTCAAAGGTCATGTTTACAAATGGATTCACACCCACAGGACCAGGCGTTGGGACTTGAACATGCCTTTGGTGGAGGACATGATTCAATCCCCAACAATCTTTTTACTTGAAGATGAACTTTTTTATTTTCTGAATGTTACAGCAGTGAAGTAATGTGCCTATGCCCAACTTAATTAGGTGAGTTTTCTCTTGACACACCCAAGACTGTTGGGAGTTTGTGAATTCCCGTGCTGTCATTGATTGAGTTGTGCCTCAGCTTGCCTTTCACACTCCAGAGTCTTTTGGTAATTAGGGGAAAACAAAATAGCAAAATCTCTAGGGAACAAAAGGAAACCGATAATGTAGTAGGTTATCTTTTTTTGCTAGAGCTAGGTGGTCACAGCTTTCTTAATCCCTGCTCTTTTTGCTCGTTTTTTATTTTTTAAATCTTACTATATAATGATTAGGCAGTTAAACTAGTTTTGATATTGTTTTCTTGAATATAAAAATGTTGAGTATGTGTTAATATTGTTTAGTAAAAAGACCTTTTTCTATTAAGTAGATTATTTTTCAATTGGAAATTAGGTTTTTATTTTCTTAATCAGGAAATGAGCAGGTTTTTATTTCACCCTGGACTGTCCCACATGCCCTGAAGTGCCTGCCTGCATTGTGAGTTAGATTGTGGTGGGGAGGATGCCAGTGGGCCCAGTAGCCTGAAGATGGTTTATGTGAAGACTGCACCGATGTGGCCTTAGTTTCTCCTTACAAATTGCTGTGGAATGTTCCTGGCTGCGTTTAGAGTCCAGCAGGGTAGATAGTGCCTGTGCTGCTCAACTGAAACCACCGTCTCACTGTAGCAGCCCTCCTCAGAATTTATCCGCTTTCAGATTTACGTCTTCCCTCCTCAACCCAGGCAACAGGTCTGCATGGATTAATTCTGGAAATGGGGGTAGGAGTCGTAGGCCCCCAAGATTCCTTCTCGCTCAGATGCTGTGGTGGGCTTCTTGGAATGTTAATACTTCTTTATCTCTGTTTCTTCACACTCTAGTTACCAGAAAAACTTATCAGCAGATACAGCTGGATCAAGCAGTGGAAACTTGGACTGAAATTTGATGGAAGGAGCGAGGACCTTGTTGGTAAAATTACAGAGTCCCTCATTCTGCTAAGGAAGAAGGTTTGGATCCTGAATTGTCCTGTCTCTGATAAGTGCAAAGCCCTTGCTCCTGGTTGCCCCGTAGACCACTTACCTCCACTCAGCCAACTGCTGCATGCTTTTGGTTGGTTTTTAGACAAAATAATTTTAAATAAACACAAAGTCTTCTCATGAAGTCTTTGGAAAATATATTCTTGGATGAAATGATAGGTATTAGTTTATCAGATAGTAAAATGTGTACTTTCTAGAAAGGAAACCTTAACAAATGTAGTCTTTGGTCTAAGTCATCTTTACAAGTTTCAGGGATATCATTTAGGCTGTCTTTCTTAGTAACATTATCAAGTGATACTTCTTCATGTTTATTAAATTCTTACCAAATATGTTTATGCCTCTGTATTCTGTCTGTATTTATTAGACATGTTTCCTTTCCCTAAGATTTTCCAGTGTGACGATTTAGTAACTTGTCTTTTGAAAACTGTCCTTAGGATTTCTCTGAAACAGAATTGTAGGGAGAACTTGATCTGCTGTCTTCTATTGATTTGATTTTTAAAATAATCTTTCTATGACATTCCACTCTCTCACCTCGGCTATATGTCCTGCTTGTGCACTGGCCCACCCTGACCCCTGGGTTGCTTGCCTTTGAGCAGCTTGAAGCCCTCCTTACCAGAAACCCTGATTTGAGAGCCTGTTGACTGCTTCAGGCTTTGTAGGAGGTAGTGGTTGTGTGCAGGTAAGGTGATATCAGACACGGGTGTTTGTTCTTTTCCTTCATAGCACTTACCCCAGTTGCTGATGTCTTAGTTTACTTATCATCTGCTTCCCCTGTTAGACCTTCGTGTTCATTCTTTTATACCTAGTGCTTATCATAAAGCCTGGCACATAATAGGCATCTTTTCTTGAATGAAGGAAGTCTCCTGCTTTCCTGAAACCTAGTTTCTGTTCATAAAGATTAGAAATATTTACTGGAAAACATACACTCAAAGAAAGTCCAGTAGTTTTACCTTACTTGCACTATAAAGAAATGGGAGAGAGAGATAGGAAGAGGGATTTTGTTCTCTGTGCCTTGTGGAGCCTGTTGGAGCGGAGGATTCTGTGGGGCTAGAGGCCATGCTTACCCAGTCCCTGGGTCAGTGGACTGCATGGGGCAGGACTCTGACTCTGTGCAAGTGAGTGGGAGGGGCCTTGAGGTTGGCCACAGGTGATGGTTTCCTTTTCATCTCTTCTAAGTTCTTGTGAAGTTGCCATTCTTGCTTTATTAGGTGTGCTTGCTGTAACGAGACCCTCATTTTGAGGAATGCCAATTTACAATAGCATTAAACGGATTCATTAATAATCTGAGTCAGCATTTACTGAAGCACCATTGTATGAATTGGAAATTTGAATGTGTGAGCATTGGTATGTGACCCATGTTTGCCTACTTTTGAAAATAATTTTCTCAGAGTATGGAAATATACCAGAGATTTTTAAAACAAAACTTCTCATTATGATGTGACTTTCTTATTGTAGTGGGCAGGCTTGACTGAAATGAGAACTGCAGAAGCAAGGCAGAAAGCTTGTGATGAACTGTTCACAAATGAAGAGGAGGAATATAGTCTCTACGAAGCTGTAAAATTTCTAATGCTAAACAGAGCCATTGAACTCTATGCTGATAAAGAGACGGGAAAGGAAGTTCCATTTTTCTCTGTGCTCCTATTTGCTCGGGACACATCGAATGACCCTGGGCAGCTGCTGAGGAACCACCTCAACCAGGTGGGGCACACTGGTGGCCTTGAACAGGTAAGTTGTGCCTTTGAGGAGGTGCATTACCCCACAGCATAAGACTTTCTCCATCAGATATTTATCCTCTCATAGTTTCTGTGGTCAGGAATTCTGGACTGGCGTAGCTGAGTGCTTCTGGCTCAGGGTCTCACAAGGTGGCAGTCAGCTACTGGCTGGAGCTGCCATCACCCAAAGGACCAGCTGAGGCTGGAGGAGCTGCTTCCAACTTGGCTCACTCACCTGGTTGTTGGCAGGAGACCTCGGTTCTTGATCATTAGGAGGGGAGGGTTCAGTTCCTCACCACATGGTTGATTCCATAGGGCTGCACGAGTGTCCTCACAACATGGCAGCTGATTTCTTTGAGAGAGAGTGATCTAAGCAAGAACGAGGAGGAAGCCACAATGCCTTTATCACCTGATCTTGCAAGTCACATACACCATATATATATATTTTTTTAGCAGTTGTATTGAGATATAGTCACATATCATATGATCTATCCAAAGTGTGTAATCAATGGCTTTTAGTATAATCACAATGTTGTACATTCATCATCTCAAAAATATTAGAACAATTTCATTACCCCCAAAAAAAGCCTCTGCACCTACCATTCCATCCTCAGCCCTATATAACCACTAATCTAATTTCATCTTTATAAATTGAATTATATTTATGTTTTATATAAATGGAATTGTACAGTATGTAGTACTCTGTGTCTGGTCTTCTTCACTTAGTATAGTATTTTTTTTTTTTTGTCTGATACTAACATTTTGTAGTATTAACTTGCATTTCTTCAGCTTTAAAGAAAAATGGTCTTATATATGCAATTTTACCCATATTCATATTTCACGCAATATATTTATAGTTCACATAATATATTTAGTTCATAGTAGGACAATCATACAGTATTTGTCCTTTTGTGTCTGGCTTGCTTCATTCAACATAACGTCCTCCAGGTTCATCCATGTTGTCATATGTTTCACAACTTCATTTTTTCTTACTGCTGCATAATATTAAATCGTGTGTGTACTTAACAATTTGTTTATCCATTCATCGGTGATGGACATCTGGGTTATTTCCAGCTTTTGGCTATCGTGAATAACACTGCTATGTACATGTGCAGATGTCTATTCATGCCACTGCTCGTAGTATTGCTGGGTTTATACCTAGCAATTGTATTGCCGGGTCCCATGGCAAATCTATATTCAGCATCCTTAGGAACTGCCAAACAGTCTTCCACAGTGGCTATACCATTTTACATTCCCAACAACAGTGAATAAGTGAATAATCTGTCCACATCCTCTCTAACATTTACAGTTTTCCTACTTCTTAATAGCAGCCAAACAGGTGTGAAATGATATCTCATTGTAGTTTTGATTTGCATTTCCCTAATTGCTAGTGATGTTGAACATTTTTTCATGTGTTCCTTTCCCATTTGTATTTCTTCTTTGGACAGTTGTCTTTCCAAGTTTTTTGCCCATTTTTTAATTGGATAGTTTGACTTTTTATTGTTGACTTGTATGATCTCCTTATATATCGTGGATATTAAACCCCTTATCAGATATGTGATTGCCAAATATTTTCTCCCTTTGAGTCAGCTGCCTTTTCATCCTTTTGACAAAGTCCTTTGAGGTTCAAAAGTTGAATTTCATTGAGGTCCTGTTTATCTATTTCTTTTCTTTTGTTGCTTGTACTTTGGGTGTGAGGTTTAAGAAATTACCTCCTACCACAAGATCTTAAAGATGTTTTCCTATATTTTCTTCTAGGAGTTTTATCGTTGTTTTTATATTTAGTTCCTTGATCCATTTTGAGGTAATTTTTGTATAACGTGTGAGATAGGGGTCTTCTTTCTTTTTTTGGATATGGCTGTCCAGGTCTGCCAGCACCATTTGTTGAATAGACTGCTCTGGCCCAGCTGGGTGGGCTTAACAGCCTTGTCAAAAATCACTTGACTCTAGACATGAGGGTCAATTTCTGAGTTCTCGATTTGGTTCCATTGGTCAATCTGTCTGTCCTTATGCCAGTACCATGCTGTTTTTACCACTGTAGCTAAGTAAAAATATGCTTTAAAGTCAGGAAGTGAGAGTCCACCAACTTCATTCTTCTTTTTAAAGACATTTTTGGCTATTCAGGCTCCTTACACGTCCAGATAAATTTGATTGTTGACTTTTCGATTTCTGGAAAAAAGGTTGTTGGGATTTTTTTTGGGATTGTGTTGAATCCGTAAATTAGTTTAGGTAGAATTGACATCTTATTCTTCCAATCCATGAACATGGAATGTCCTTCCATTTATTTCAGTCTTTGGTGTCTTTTAGCAATGTTTTGTAGTTTTCTGAATACAGGTCCTTTATGTCCTTGGTTAAGTTTACTCTTAAATATTTGATTGTTTTAGTTGCTATTATAAATGAAATTTTTTTTTTCTGATTTCCTTCTCAGAATTCACATCAGTAGTGTATAGAAACACTATTGATTTTTGCATATTAATCTTGTATCCCGCCACTTTGCTCAACTCGTCAATTCTTGTAGCTTTGTTATGGATTTTTCTGGATTTTCTAAATATAGGATCATGTCCTCAGCAAATAGTGAAAGTTTTACTTCTTCCTTTCCTATTTGGGTTCCTTTTATTTCTTTGTCTAGCCTAATTGCTCTAGCTAGAACTAGCACAATATTGAATACTAATGGTGGCAGTGGGCATCCTTGTCTTGTTCTTGATCTCAGCAGGAAAGCTTTCAGTCTTTCACTGATTAGTACAATGCCAACTGTAGGCTTTTCATATATGCACTTTATCATATTGAGAAAGCTTCCTTCTATTCCTGTCTTCTGCAATGTTTTTATCAAGAAAGGGTGCTGTATTTTGTCAAATGTCTTTTCTGCATCAGTCAAGGGGATCATGTGATTTTTCTTCTTCAATTTATCAATGTGGTTTATTACAGGAATTGATTTTCTTGTGTTGAACCACCCTTGCATACTTGGGATAAAACCCACTTGATTGTTGTATGTAATTCTTTTAATGTGCTTTTGGATTCTATTTGCAAGTATTTTGTTAAGGATTTTTGCATCTGTATTCATTAGAGATACTGGTCTGTAATTTTCTTTTTTTGAATTAACTTTATCTGGTTTTGGTATTAGGGTGATGTTGGCTTCATAGAATGAGTTTGGTACATTCTTTCCTGTTCAATGTTTTGGAAGAGCTTGAGCAACATCTGTATTAGGTCATCTTTGAATGACTGGTAGCATTCACCTGTGAAGCCATCTGGTCCTGGGCTTTTCATCTTCGGGAGGTTTTTGATGACTGTTTCAATCTCTTCACTTGTGATTGGTTTGTTGAAGTCTTCTGTTTCTTCTAGGGTCAGTGTAGGTGCTTTGTGTGTTTCTAGGAATTTGTCCATCTCATCTCCATTTTCTAGTTTTTTTGGCATTCAGTTGTTCATAGTATCCTTTTATGATCTCTTATTTCTGTGGGATCAGTGGTAATGTCCCCCCTTTCATTTCTGATTTTATTTATTTGTGTCTTCTCTCTTTTTTCTTTGTCAGTCTAGCTAAGGGTTTGTCGGTTTTGTTGATCTTCTCAAAGAACCAACTTTTTGTTTTGTTGATTCTATTGTTTTTTGTTCTCGATTTCATTTATGTCTGCTCTGATCTTTACTATTTCTTTCCTTCGGCTTGGTTTGGGATTAGTTTGCTGTTCTTTTTCTAGTTCCTCCACGTGTACAGTTAGGTCTTCAGTTTTAGCTTTTCTTCTTTTTTAATGTAAGTATTGGGGGCTATAAATTTCCCTCTCAGCACTACCTTTGCAGTGTTCCATAGGTTTTGATATGTTGTGTTCTCATTTTCATTTATGTCAAGATATTTGCTCTATTCTCTTGCAATGTCTTCTTCGACCCACTGATTATTTGATAGTGTGTTGTTTAATCTCCATATATTTATGAATTTTCCCTTTTTCTGTCCATTATTGATTTCTAGCTTCATTCTGTTATGATCAGAGAAAGTGTTTTGTGTAATTTCAATCTTAGATTTATTGAGACTTATCTTGTTACCCAGGTATGGTCTATCTTGGAGAAGGATCCATGGGCACTTGGAAAGATTGTATATCCTGCTGTTTTGGGGTGCCATGCTTTAAAAATGTCTGTTAGGTCGAGTTCATTTATCATATTATTCAGGCTCTCTGTTTCTTTATTTATTCTATGTCCAGAAGTTCTATCTAATACTGAGAGTGGTGTATTGAAGTCACCAACTATTATTGTAGACATCTGTGTCTCCCTTCAGCTTTGCCAGTGTGTGCCTCATGAATATTGGGGCACTGAGGTTAGGTGTATAAATATTTATATAGTTATTTCTTCTTGATGAATTGCCCCTTTTCTTAATATATAATGACCTTCTTTATCCCTTACAACAGTCTTGCATTTAAAATCTATTTTGTCCAATATTAGTTTTGCTACTCCAGCTCTTTTTTGGTTACTGTTTGTATGGAATATCTTTTTCCAACCTTTTACTTTTAACCTGGTTATGTCCTTACGTCCGAGGTGAGTCTCTTGTAGACAACATATAGATGGCTTATTTTT
>JAQZBX010104792.1:0-10916 GCA_029593785.1 Cabassous unicinctus | reverse complement strand
GAACTTCAGAGAATAGACGTGCTCCACAGGGGATCCCAGTTGTTGCCAGTCCGGGGTCCCATTCGTCTCAGTGAGCGCAGAGTCCAGATTTGGGTTTACCAGTGTAGGAGAGTGAGGCAGAGACCCACGTGCCGGAAGGTGCGCTGAGTGTTCACGTGCAGGAAACGACACCCTACCTGAAGAGTGGGGGTGGTGGGGGTGTGTGCCATGGGGTGTATGGGTGTGGGGGTGTTGTTTCCTATTTTACCTGAGGTTCTGTCCAGTGCAAGAAGAAAAAAAGGACTCCAGATTCGAAAGGGAGGGGTAAAACTGTCTTTATTCACAGACCTCAGTACAGTCTATGTGGAAAATTCTACCAATCTAAAAAAAGGATCTGGTACTAATAGTTGAGTTTAGGAGGGCTCAGGATGGAAGATCAATACACAAACATTATTGTATTTTTATGTAGTAGCTATGAATAATTGGAAATTGAAAGAAAAATGGTGCAATTTAAAATACCACCAAAAATATGGAATACATAGGCATTAATCTGATCAAAAATTTAGAAGACATGCCCACTTAAAAGTAAAACCATGGTGGAGACAAATTAATAAAGGCCTAAATAAATGGACTTTGTTCACAGATCACAATATTGTTAAGATATCAGTGCTTCTCAAATTCCTCAGCAGAGTCAAGGCAGGCCCAATCAAAACATAAATTTGCAGGCTCATTCTAAGATTCACATGGAAATGCAAAGGACCCAAAACAGCCCAAAGACCATTAAGAAAGAGGAACAATGAGCGAGGTGTTACACTACTTGATTTCAAGGTTCTTATAAAATGACAATAATCAGGACACTGGTATTGTCATAATGATAAAAATACATCAATGGAAAAGAATAGTCTAGAAAACTACTCACACATATATACATATACAGACAACCGATTATTGATGAAGACACAAATATTAGAGGAGAAAGGATAGTCTTTTCAACAAATGGATACAGAACTGGATGTCTATATGAAAAAAATGTTTTTTTTTTAATCCATAACTCACACCATATAAAAAAAAAGTAATTCAAGATGAATCCTAGACCTCAATGCAAAACTAAATAAATAAAGCTTCTAGAACAAACACAGAAGAAAATTTTGGAGACTTAGATTGGTTAACAGTTTTCTTAGATACAATAAAAATGCCCATCCGTAATGAAAAAATTGATAAGTTGGGGCTCATCTGAAATATGATCTTCTGCTCTTGAGAGCCATTGTTAAGAAAGTGAAAAGACAAGCCACAGGCTGGGAAAAAGGATTTTCAAGCCACCTACCTGACAAAGGTCTTGTATCTAGAAAATAAAAAGAACTCTCAAACTCAATAAGAAGGAATCAAACAACCACGTAAAAAGTGGGCAAAAGCCTTAACATACACTTCCTCAGAAAGACATACATAAGGAAATAATCACAGGAACAGAAGCTCAACATCATTAGCCACGAGGGAAATGAATTCAAAACCACAACGGGACACCACCGCACAGCTTGACAAATAGCTAAAATCGAAAAGACTGACAAGACCAAGTGTGGGCGAGGAGGTGGAGCACTGAAACATTCACGCACTCCTGGTGAGAATGTGAAACCATACAACCATTTTCAAAACCTTTTGGCAGCGCCCTAAAAGGTTAAACACACCTGCTCTATGATACAGTCCTCCCACTCCTAGACGGATATGTATACTGGGTATGTATATGTACATCCATACACACACACACACACACACACACACACATAAACACACACACATAACTTTTTTTAAGAGGCACCAGGGATTGAACCCGGTACCTCATATATGCGAAGCAGGCGCTCAACCACTGAGCTACACCCGCTCCCTAATATAACTTTGTAAGTTGAAAAATAATCTATCACAACAGAAATCAGATTTCGGTTGCTTTGGGAGCAGTGTAGAGGGAGGGTGCAAGAAGGCACTAAAAAGGGCGAGAAAGAAATTTTGGGTGGTAATGGATATTGTTTTGGTTTGAGTCTTTTATGTGGACCCCAGAAAATTATATTCTTAAACTGGTCCATTCCAGGGAATGTGGGACCATTGGATAGGATGAATTCAGTTGGGGACCTTTGATTGGAGTCCTTCAGTGAGGTGGGACCCAGGGTGGGTCTCATCCTCTTGCTGGAGTTCTTTATGAACAGGAGAAACGTGCAGAGACACACAAAGAAAGCGAGCCGCCAATTTACTGTGCCACGGGAGAAAGGACTCCAGGGTCACCTGCAGCCGCAGAAAGACAGAGAAACCCCGAGAGGCTGAGAGGGAGACCGGAAACAGCAGAATACCCGAAGCTGAAGCCATGAGGAGAAGGCACAGACCTTGGCAGAGACTGGTGGTCACTGGGCCTTGCCACGTGGCAGGACTCCAGGATCACCAGCAGCCGACCTGTGGGGAGACATCTCCAAGACCTTGATTTGGACATTTGCACAGCCTCAGAATTGTAAGATTTAACCGTAAGAAAGTCCCATTATAAAAGCCAACCCATCTGGTATTGGGCATTGGAAGCCTTAGCAAACTAAGACAGAAATGTTCACTATCCGGAATGTGAGGATGGGTTCCCAGGTGTACACAGGTGTCAAAACTCATCAAACTGGGTAGATTATTTCATGTCAATCATACCTAAGCAACAACAGGTTTTCTAAAACATATATTGTCTGCTGGAAAAAAATCGCTTTGGAAATTACAGAGAAAATAAGATTTGGGGAGGGGGCATATTTCACTGTCAGGGTCCTTCACAAGCCTCCTTATGTTTTCGGGCCTAGTTGCCTCACTTGCCTTACCCCAGTCCTTCCCCTGCTTCTAGATCTTTCATCTCCTGAGAGTTTGGAGGATGTTACATTTTGTATACATGAGAGAGGACACTGCTTTACAAGGGCCCTGCCTTAGTACATTATACTTGATAACCTGTCAAGCTGGCTAAGAAAAGGAGAGGAGGTGACAAAAAGGAAATATATGGGATTTTAAAGAAACCGAGCCCATGAAAAATCTGACTAGAAAGCCATGTCATTGTCTGCTCTTTATGTTATACCCCCCAAAAAATAACTCTTCACCTTGTAGTGCCAAGACAATAATCATCTCAATTTTTAAAAAAAGGCAATAAAGCATTTCTTAAGGTTGTTCTCATGCTCTCAGGTATGGTCTCTTTTAGGTTGAGCGTCTATGATCATGAACAAAAGCAATGTGCTCTTTGAGCCGTTTGACGGGGAGGCTGGGGGCGACCTGGGGAGGGGCAGCGGCCTTTCCAGTCCTTCCGTGCAGGAGGAGAGGCTCAGGTGCGCGGGGTTCGGCCGTGTACCCCGCCCTGGGCCTCCCCAGCACCGCTGGGGCAGTGCTCCTGGGGCCGGGCTTGGCATGGGGTGAGGGACTTCTTGCGACAGTAGTGGGGGGCTGCTCACCTCCCCCAAGGGGCGGCCTCGGGCAGGCAGGCAGCAGGCCCTAACCACGCGACTAGGAGATGATCACGAGTGTGGTGAGCTGGTGGGTGGAGAGCCCCAAGAGAGTGATGGAATTGGGACCTTCCTCAGTGGGACGCACTGGGGCAGCAGGTCCAGCAGCGCTGTGGTGGGGACCGAGTAGGGAGACCTCGGGGCTCTGTAGTGCCCCTCCAGCTCCCCACAGTGCTGAGATCAGCACCGCGGCCAGCGCCTTCACACCAGGGACCACCTCCTGGCCTTGGCCTGGCACCCTGGCAGAGTCAGGGGTCACAGTGGAGCCCAGCGAGATGCCAGGCAGAGGTGGGCAGGTGCTCACAGTCCAGCAGGTCACCAATGGGGCCCCACTGACACTAACTTTCCCATGAGCAAGCGAAGGCCCTACTGAGTTCTGAATTCTTCCAGGTGAAGTCTTCTTGTGGGCTGAACAGTCATGAAGCTGGTTCCCCTGACTTATGGGCTGGGCACATTTCGGTGTGTGTGGGCTCTGGCCTTTGGTTGACACTGCAGGACACCAAGCAGTCTGCAGGACCTGGTGTGCTTTTGCATGCCAGTCCCTGGTCTCCCTACGCTTTCCACTGAAGCATCCCCCTGCCTCACACAAGAGGGGTTCTGAGTGCACACATGTAGACACAGTAGCCCACATGCTCAAGCTCTGGCCACATGCCTCCCACCTCCAGCCCCTGGCTCACCCCTTAGGTCTCAGAAGACATGTCCTGGCCACATGGCTCTTTCTTGGGAGTCAGGACCCAGGGAAAATGCCCTCGGAGGCCCTAAAAGTGGGTTCTAAGTATGCAAACTGCCTTGGATCCGTGCACTCCATGCCAGGTGCTGGGAGACATGGCTGGAGGAAGCACTCAGTGAGGCTCTCCAAAGTCCATGGGCTGCTCTTTCCAGTGAGACCTGCCCAGTGCTCACAACGTTCAGAGTGGCGGGTGACGAGCCTATCTGTGACTTTGAAGGCTGAGAGACCCCAGGCCACCTTGCTCAGGGAAATTTCAGGGTCATCTGTCTCTGAGTGGAACATACTGAGTTAGACCCCAAGCTTCTGAGCAGGCAGCAGTGCAGACTGAAGAACAGAGTCTGTTCTGTCTCTTGTTGTTGTTGAAGTTGTGGTTTGGTTTTGTGGTTTGTTTAGTTAATTCTTAGTATTTTGCTGCTGGTGTTCAAGGAAACCTTGAGAAGCCACAAGCCAAACACGTGCAAAAGGAATACAGACTTCTTTGACCACATATGTGGAGAAACACAGATTTAGAAAAAACCGTTTGGACAAGTCAATGAACAAATGGACAACTACAACCTTAAAAAATAAAAGTAAAAAGCTGCAAACCTGGGATAAGGGCATAACCTGATTTCCAAAATTACCACATTATAATATTCATATGCTTGGTTTTCAATAAAAATTACACTGTGTACAAAGGCAGGAAAGCACATCCTACAAAAAGGAACAAAATTAAGCTGTGGAAACTGACACTGGGAAGGTTCTCACGTTGGACTTCCTAGGCAAAGACTTTAAAACAATGATCTTAAATATGTTCGTTTGGCTAAAGAAAACCATGGAGGAACAAATGAAGGAAATCACTAAAATGATATAGTAACAAAAGGAGAACTTCGGTAAAGAGATTGAAATAATCGAAAGGGACCAAACTGATATTCTGAAACTGAAACACTACAAAGAAACACTAGAGGTGTTTGTGATGGTTACATTCATGCGTCAACTTGGCCAGTTTATGGTGCCCAGATGTTTGGTCAATTAAGCACTGGCCTGATTGCTCCTGTGAGGACATTTCATACTTAAATCATCAGTAAGTTGATTGCATGGAGATTGCCTTCAACGATGAGAGAAGTCAGTTGAAGGCTTTAAAAGGAGAAGTGATAATTTCAGCAGCCAGAAGAGAGAACTTCTATCTCTACTTCAGTCAGCCAGCTTCTCTTGGTGAATTCATCAAAAACCTTCATCAGTGTTCCCAGCCTGTGGCCAAACGTATGGAATTTGGACTTGTGCATCCCCACTTTTTGTGAGACAATTTTTATAAAAATCTCATATTTACAGATATCACCTGTCTGTTCTGTTTCCCCATAGAACCCTGACTAAACCAGTTATGCTACTGGGAGAGGCTTTGAGAAACAGAATCTTCAGGATGAAATTTCTGAATTGGTTCTAAGGTTTTTGGAATGGGTTCTCTAATCTGATTATATGCAAATCCACTAATGCCTGTATTTCCAGTAATCAACATGGCACTGATAGTCGATAGTGTGAGTTGGCAATAGAGAGAAGCAAAATATCAACACTGGGTACGGCTACTCAAATGTTTTATAAGAGGCAAGGGCAAGGCTCTGGGTGAGAGTGTTTATGACACCCAGCAGAGTTTTGTGAGGTTGCAAGGTATAAAGATGCTGGTTGGTTGCTACAAAATATGCTGGATGCAGTTATAAAAGAAAGGGATGCGCTCAAGGCTTCAAATTTGCAACTCAAGTGCTGTGTGAAGGACATGAAAGTTTCTACATGTGCTCTGAAAGAAAATATTACTTCGTGTAGCTGCAGACTTGAGATTTCTGAAAACCAGACCCAGAGTCTCACTGTGCGAGTGGCTGAATTACAAACTCAACTAAATTCCCAACCTTGCAGGGTGCCTGCTGTTAAAGTAAGGGCATTGATTGGAAAGGAATGGGATCCTGAAAATTGGAATGGGGACATTTGGGTTGATATTGATGGTGGTGGGGACTTTGAATCCCTAGATTCTGCTGAGTCTTTGCCAGATAAATCTGCAGTGGTCTGACCTGAAGTATCAGCCACCCAACCTCCACTCTGCCCTGAGGAACCAGCCACGCAACCTCCAGTCAGCCCTGAGGAATCTGACACCAACATTACGGCAAGAAAGTAAAGAAGACCTAAATGAATGGAAAGACATCTCAGGTTCATGGATTGGAAGTCATAATATTGTTAAGATGGCAATAAGACCTCAAGTGATCTACTTATTCACCAAAATCGTTATCAGTATTCCAAGAGCCTTTTTGCAGAAATGGAAAAGCCAAATCTTCCGATCTCAGCTGTAGGCTGGCATAGGGTTTGTCTCTCGTGGCTTCTCAGGTGCTCTGGTCTCTTCACAAGGTCAGCTGTAAACTACCAGGCAAATGGCTCATCTCTCCCCCAGGGCTCCAGCATCAAAACTGACAAAGTTCTCTCTCTCTTCTTCTTCTGTTTCTTCTCCTGTGTGTCTTCTTGATTGAGTGTCCATTTATATAGCCAGAGGGGCAGGGCCTCAACCGTGAGCCATGCCCTATTGACGCAGTCGAATCGAAGGCCCTGAATTGATTTAATTAAGTCAACATAAAATCTTTGAATTTAAATCAATCAAAGGGAATTGTACCCAGAGGAACAGACCAGTACACAAACATACTCTATCTTTTTGGAATTCAAAAATAATATCAAACTGCCACAGAGACTAAGAAAATCCCTAATGACAGGATATTTTTACACACAGTTCCCATACAAAACAGGTGCTGCAGTTCTCTATGGCTGCATAAGAAACCACCCTGCACACTTAGTGGTTTAAAACAAAAATCATCCTGCACTTTGTTCAGGGCTCAGTGGGGATGGCTCAGGTTTGCTGCAGATGAAGTCACCCGGGGATGCTCGACCTGAAGGTGGGGGATCCTCTGTCAAGACGGCTCGCCCATGTGGCAGGTAACTTGGTGCTGGGATTGGCTGGCCGCTCAGCCTGGGGTGCGGGAAGGGGACTCTGTTCCCACCCAAGTTGTACATGGGTGTCTTCAAAGCATGGTGGGTGGGTTCAAAGAGCACGCATCCCCAAAGAGCAAGACGGGAGTTTGTGGCTTCTTTATGAGCTAGCCCTGAAGACACAGGGCATTGATCACTTCTGCTGTGTTCTCTTAGTTGATGCAGTTTCAGAGGCCTGCCTAAATTCAAGAGTAGGAAATATAGCCTTACAATCTGACAAGAGTAGGGCTAATGTCACACTGTAATAAGAGCACGTGGGACAGATAGCAGATATGGTTGTGGCCACCTTTAGAAAATGTAACCTGCTGAAACAAGTTACAGGGCCAAAAATAAGTGAGGGTGTGACTTTTAAACAACATAGATGAGGAACAGCTATCAAAACTACAACCTGAAGCTGGAAACATGCACCTTCTTCTCAAGCACACAAGGAACGCGTACAAAAATTGATTATATATTAGGTCACAAAGCAAATATCAGTACGTTCAACAAAAGACAGAAAGCACACCCTCTGACCACAGTCCAATCAAATGAGCAACTAACAAGCCAAATGGGCCCTCCCACCTAGAAATGGTAAAAAGTCCCCCTATCAAACAACTCTTGGGTGAAAAGAGAAATATAAGCAGAGGTGATGGAATCTCTGGTAAATTATAAATAAGAACACCCCAAGTCAGAATCCACGAGATGTATTTAAACTAGCGATCAGAGAAAAATTCACAGCCACAAATGCTTATCTGCATAAACATGAAAGAAGAAAAACCAATGAATTATATTTTCAACTCAAAACACTAGATAGCAGCAAGTGAAGTCAAAAGAAAGTATAAATTTCGAAATACTAAAGACAAAAGCAGAAGTTAACGAGGGCGAAAACAAAAATACTGAATCAAATCGCTTTTTTTAACCAAAAAAAAATAGACAAGCCACTAGCTAATTTAATCAAGGAAAAAGAGAAACTATATATAGATAGATACTGATATTGATATTGAATAGAGAAGTTTGCAAAAACAAAATGAAATACACGTTTCTTAGGAAAATGCCATTTAATTGACGCCAGGAGAGACAAAAAGCTTTAAAAGACTCATTTTTACCGAAGAAATGAAGAAAATTATCCAGGAACTAAACACATGAGATCGCCAGATCCAGAGAGTGTCATAGGCGAATCCTCCAGACCTTCGAGACCACACAGTTCCAAAATGATGTAATTCGTTTTGGAGCATAGAAAACGAAGGAGAGCTTCCAAATTGTCTTCGTGAAGCAAGAATTACATAATTCCCCAACCTGATAGTGGCAGCACCCACAAACAAAATAAAAGACCAATGACTGGCCAATGTCCTTTATGAAGATTAATGTAGAAATCCTAAGTAAAATGTTGTCGAACAGACTCCAAAAGCAAAATAAGAAATCAGTCCAACATGCCTAAGTAGCATTTACTCCAGGAGTGCATAAAGGGTTCAATATTTGGAAGTCTTTTCATATAATTTAGCACCCAGCATCCATTCATATAATTTAGCACCCAGCACCCATTTACAAATTCAATAAAAAATAACATGAAACAATCTGAGCCTTTCCTACCAAAGTGAAGGACAAGGCAAACCACACACTGTCTCCACTGACATTTAATGGAAGCTGTAACCCATGCAAAGAGCAAGAAAAAGAAATTAGAGACAAGAGAAGGACGAGAGAATGAAAATGATCTCTCTGCAGGTGGGAGGATGATATACCTGGAAAACCCTAGAGAAACAGGGATGAAGTTAAATCAAACATTAAAAGACTTCGACGAGGCTGTGTGATGCAGAATTACATTCAAAAGTCAAAGGCCTCGGTGTTTTAAAAAAATAACTGGTTAGAAAACACAACGGAAGACAAAACAAACATCATTTATAAAAGCCAGAGAAAGGATAAGATGTTTAGGATTAATACCAATAAGACACAGTAAAACCTCTATTTAACACACCATAAAATGTTTCTTAAAGACACAAAAGCAGACTTGGACAACTGAAAAGACATCTGCTCTCATTGGATTTTTAACAGTGGGGACTTAGTGGTTTACAAGCTTACAGTTTCGAGGCTGGGGAAAACGTCCACATCAAGGCGATGTGGCAATGCTTGCTCCTTGAAAACGGCTGCCAGTGATCCTGGACTCCTCTGTCACAGGGCAAGGCGAATGGCGGTGTCTGCTGGTCACTCGCTTCTCTTCCGGGTATCACTGCTTTCGGCTTCTTGCTTCCGTGACATTCTCTCTCCTTGTCTGAACTTCATACTCTTATGAAGGCCTCCAGTAAGAAGACTAAGACCAAGCCTGAATGAGGTGGGTCACATCCTAAGTTAAGTGCCTACTCACCAAAGAGCCTACTTACAATGTATCCACACCCACAGGAATGGATCAAACGTAAGAATATACTTTCCTGGGGTCCACACAGCTTCAAACCACCACACATTGTTGGTGTAAACAATGGGAATTTATTAGCTTACAGTTTCGAGGCTAAAACAAAGTCCAAATCGAGGACTTTGTCCGAAACCTCAGCTTTCAAGGTTCTCCCTTTGAAGTCATCTGTCTTTCAATCTGTCCCTTTTAGTCCAGGCTGGCAGTGGTTCCGTTCATACAGACCTCGCAAAGAACTTGTCGGTTTCGCACATAGTACACCGGGGTCCAGACCATCAGAGGGTAGGACTTTCCACAGACCCTTCCTGGGTAACCGCCCCTCCAATCCTGACTTGCACTGAATTGGCTGCTGGTTCCATGTTCAGCTGAAGCCTTACCTGGAGCACTAGTCTCTGGGGACTCATTTTCCGGAGGCCAGAATTTCCCAAGCCATAATTTTCTGGTTTCCTTGTGCCCAGGAGTTCAGTTCTCAGCTTAACCCTCTCCTGTTGCATTTTACTACAAGATGCAAGGAGGAGCCAGGCTGCACTTTCCATGGTGAGTTTGGAAATGTCTTCAGCTAAATATCCAAGCTCATCACTTTCAAATTCTGCCTTCCCTCTGACATCAGAGGTCAATTTTGCCAAGTTCTCTGCCACTTTAAAACAAGGATCATTGTAGACCACACTGTCCCACGCAGTTCTGCATGTTATGTGATGATATAAAATGGCCTATGTCTGTCGTTGCAATGTCACTCAGGACAATTCCCAAGTCCCGATAAAGCCCCCGTGTACAATGTGAACTATGGTCCGTGCTTAATGGAAAAGCCCCAGGATGTGTTATCAATTGCAATTAATGTGCCACAATAATGAAGGATGTTTATGTGGGAGGTTGTGGGAGGTGTGGAAGGTGGGGAACACGGGAATCCCTATATTTTTTGTGCAACATTTACGTAATCTAAGTATCTTTTAAAAAATAAAAAAAATAAAAATAAAAAAAGATGCTAAAATAAAATAAAATAAATGCCTTTGGCACACACACACACACACACAAAATAAAAACATTAAAAAAATATGTAACACTAATATCAAAACCAAAGAAACAATACAAGAAAAAGAAAATCTTAAGTCCAATGTTCCTCAAGAAGTTAGTTGTAAAAATTTTCAACAAAATATTAGCAAATGGCATTAATCAAGGTAGTGTAATATTGACCAAAAAATTCAGATCAATGCAATAGTGCAGAAATAAATGCACATGATTACTATAAAATGATTTGACAAAGCTATAAACGTCATTCAGTGGAGAAAGGACAGTCTCTTCAACACATGGTGTTGGAACAACTGGATTCCATTTG
>JAQZBX010104791.1:0-10915 GCA_029593785.1 Cabassous unicinctus | reverse complement strand
TAAAAAAAAAAAAAAAAAAGAAATTCCAGAGTCTGGTGGAATGCTGTGCAGCATCCAGGGAGCTAGAGGAAGAGACTGGTAAATGGTGGCCTCCTTGCAGAGGCTGTGATCTCCCCACCCCCGCCCCGTGGCGGGCAGCAGGGGTACTGCAGCATGGGCTCCTAGCTCAGCTTGCTGGTGCCAGGGTGGGACAAAAAGACCTGGTCCTCCAAACTCCGGGGGTGTGTGATCTGATCGCTGTCCACTGCTTTTTTTTTTTTTAATCACAAATTTTACTATACTTTTATTGTTTGTGTATGTTCGTGGATGAATGATATATTTCAACAAAATTTTATTTTTTAAAAAAGCACATGAAAAGATATTCATCATCATTAACTATTAGGGTGACCTGCCAGTCCCTCTACTAGGTATATAACCAAAAGAACTGAAAGCAGGGACTCGCAAACAGATACTTGCACACTGATGCTCACAATGGCAATATTCACTATTATCAAAAGATGGAAGCAACCCAAGTGTCCATCAACTGGTGAATGGATAAACAAAATACGGTGTACATAGGGGAGCAGATGTAGCTCAAGTGGTTGAGCACCTGCTTCCCATGTACGAGATCCTGGGTTCAATCCCCAGGATCTCCTAAAAAATATACATATACAGTGAAACATTATTCAGCCAAAAAAAGGAATGAAGTTCTGATACATGTGACAATATGGATGAATCTTGAAGACATGCTGAGTGAAATAAGCCAGACACAAAAGGACAAATACTGTATGATCTCACTGATATAAAATAATTTGAATAAACTCACAGAGTGAAAATCTGGAATATAGGTTACTAGGGGTTGGGTTGGGGGTAAGGTATGGGGAGTTAATACTTAATTTGTACAAAATTTCTTTTTAGGTTGATTGTAAAGTTTTGGAAATGGATGGCAGTGATGGTGGCACAATATTGTGAGTGTAATTAATAGCACTGAATTATATATGTGAATGTGGGTAAAAGGGGATATTTTAGGCCATATATATGATACTAGAATAAAAATTAAAAGATAAAACATAGGATTGTTTAATACAGTGAAACTCATTGTAAACGATGGACTATAGTTAATAGTACAAGTATAGAAATATTCTTTCATGAGTTATATAATAAATGTACCACACCAATGCAAGATGTTAATAATAGGGTGGTGTACGGGAAAAAATACAGCTTGTCCACTGCTTTTGATTAACTACTTCGGTGTGCTGGAGGCTGGCTCTGAGGGTGACCCTTATTCCAATCTCCCTTGGGCGAATGGCAGAAGAATCTTGAAGACAGTAACCTTCCTCAAAACTATAGAAACCAGTCAAAGGGCTTCATTAACTGGGCAAGTGCTGGATCAAGAAAACACAGCATCATGTGTTTATCAATTGCAATTAATGGGCCACACTAATGCAGGATGTTTATGTGGGCGGTTGTGGGAGGTGGGGCGTATGGGAATCCCTATATTTTTTGTGTAACATTTATGTAATCTAAGTATCTTTTTAAAAATTTAAAAAAAAAAAAAGAAGAAAAAGAAAAAAGAAGACACAGCATCAAAAGGCATAGAAGAGGCTCCTGGCGCGCTTGCTGGCCCCTCCCCCACCCATCCACGATGCTGGGTGGAGCCAGCTTGTGCTGCCATTGTCAGTCCCTGGCCCATTTCCAGAGGGGTCAGTGTCCTCTGTTTGCACACTGGGTTGAATGTATGTCAGTACCATTCTAGGGATGGAAGTCTGAGGGACTGAGCTGGAGAACTTGTCTGGGGGCAGAGAAGAGGCTTGCAGACAGCTGGGTCAGTGTTGAGGCAGGTTAGTCTAGGAGCCGGGCAAGGCGGCTGGTCTGAACACAGCCCTGAGACCCCATCTGGAAACCCCCTGAGGGGACACAGCTGCTTGAGAACAAGGCAATGACCCTTACAGCCGAAAAGCTGCCAAAGACCCTGGTCACTAGGCCACGTTTGAAAGTCCTGGACTCAAGTCCCGGATAACTCCAAAGAGAAAGGCCTCCCCGATGGTTCCCTGAAAGCTGACAGGTGAAGGTAGAAAGGCAACCAATCTGGACAGCAGAGAGCAGAGGTCCCTCTTTAATTTGGGGAAAGGGGAGGAGGAAAGGCTTTAAAAAGGCCTCCCAGGGCCCCCCCTCCCCCCGCGCCTCTTACCCTGTAGCACCCGGTAGCACGGCTGGCACCCATGTCTTGAGTGTTTACTTCTTTTTCTCCTTTCTTAATAAACTCTTTACTCCCTTGCCTACCCTATGGCGTGTCCTTAAGTTCCTTTAGAGGACAAAGCCAAGAACCTACCTAGAGCATTCTGCTAACAGTGTGAGAAGCAATTAAGTTGAAGTGTCCTGGGGCAAAAGACTATCTGCAATAAGTCACTGAAGAGAGCACCCAGGAGGACGTGAAAGTCTCTTTCAAGTGGAGTAGCGGGGTATTCACTGGAACGTGGGTAAACTGTAAACAGGGGAGTTCTCAGCAAGCAGGAGTCCTAGAGAAGGAGCAGGCTTTGTGGCCCCCTGCAGGCTCAGATGAGACAGAGAGGACCCTGCACTTTGCATTTGCCTCAGGCTGATCTTTTTTTTTTTGCATTTGAATAAAAGATTTATTCTTTTCTCAGGAAAAACAGGAAGTTAGGGAAACACGCTACATTTTACAACCCACGTTAATTTGTAGTTGGTCCTAAGCACTGTTTAACCAGGGCCAAGGTCGTCTCCCTGCCCCCACTCCCCGTCCAGGATATACAAGGACAACACTGGAGAAGGAGAAAATGTTTTTCCCTGAGAGAAGCATAAGACAAATAGAAGTTGCTAACAGTGCCTCTTTCCAAGTGGCTTCTCCCTGCCCGTTTTGGAAAATGTGCCTGAACTATGCAGCTAGTCACCACTTAGACCACGTGCCTCCCCCTAGAAACCAACTTCCCCTTTTCCTAAAGCACTCGGGCTCCCCAAACTCACTGCCCGGCCCTAAAATCCCAGCTAAGATCCTCTTCAATATTTCAGCAGTCACACCTGTTGAATTGGGAAGTAGGGGCACTAAACTCCACCAATATACCTCTACGTATGTGCCTATTTCCACAGCTGAATATAGGGAGACAGATCTTTTCAGTTACCCTACCCAGATTTTAAGATTAATTTAAAACGACATAAAGTGCTTTTAGGTCCTTAGAGATAGACAGTGATAAAATTAAGTAGGGTTTTATGATCAAGAATGATAAACACATAGATAAAAATGCTTTAGTAAGATGACCTTATGGCTCTGAGATGGGCAGAAAGGGCAATTCTTCTCTATTCCATTCTTAGTCATTTTATTTATGCCTGTTTTATCTGGAGTCCACAGGCTAAATGAAACCACCCAAAAGCAGGTTCTTTTCTTCTCATGCGTCTTTAAGGCCAATTCTTGAGACACCAGGGTTTCAAAGACAGAAAGTTTATTTGGTTGCACAAGCAAAGGAGGCCAGTTGCCTTAGCCCCAAAACTGCCTCCCTGATGAATATTTTATAACATCAGGGAATTAATGAATACTTGGGGTGGAGCTGGACACAGGTTCGTTCATTAATAAATATTAAAGGGTTGAACAGGATGGAAGTGAACCCCAAACCAGGGGGCATTACAAAGGTACAGTCATTATCAGAGATCAAAGTTCTGAGATAGGAAAGTACAGAGCAGAGAGAGGTCAGTCACAGGGTTTTCCAGGTGGATTTTTTTTTTTTTTAAGATTTATTTTGTTTATCTATTTCTCCCCATCCCCTTGTTGTTTTTCACTTGCTGTGTCTGTTTTTCTTCCTTGTTTCTTCAGGAGGCACAGGGAGCCGTGGAAGGGAGGCGCCTAATCCCCTGAGCCACCTCCGCTTCCTGCTTTGTTGTGTCTCTCATTCTGTTTTTCCTCCCCATGTCTCTTGTTGTGTCATCCTGTTGCTTGCGTCAGCTCGCCACACCTGCCCATCACATCAGCTCACTGTCTTCTTTAGGAGCCACCGGGAACCTCTGCTCCCTGCTTTGTTGTGTCTCTCATTTATGGTTTTTTTTTTCCTTCTTGTGTCTCTTGTTGTGTCAGCCTGCCACGTCTGCCCGTCACGCCAGCTCACTGTCTCCTTTAGGAGGCACTGGGATCCGAACCAGTAACCTCCCATGTGGTAGGCAGGAGCGCAGTCTTCTGAGCCACATCCGCTTCCCCCAGATGGATATTAAACAGAGGAGGGTGGAGTGATTACCATCCCAATAGTAAGCATACACAAGGGTAAGCTTAATCTATAAAGTAAGGTAAGGTCAATCCAGAATCACCATCACAAAGGCAAGCATACACAAGGGTGAGGTTAAGTCCAGAATAACCATAAACAGGGATGAGAGCACTCTAACTATGTTCAGTAATTTCAGGTATTAACCTTCTGCTATTTTATAATATAAAGGCACCTACGTAATGATTTAGTACTCATAATTATTTGTTAATTCTTAACCCTCGGTTACATAAAGGTCATGTTCTGAAGCTGAAGCTTTCAAATGACGCTAATTCCACTTGAGAGGTATTATTCAGTTTGCCAGTAGCTTTTCTATAACTCTTCAGGTTTAACAAAGCCCACCTCTTCCAATAAATCTTAAGTGAGCAGAGCTGAATGCAAAGGAAACTTTAGAGAAAGCCACATAAGATGTTCTCTTCTCTGAAATTTCCTAAGGGGACTTTTGATGGGATAAAGAAGCAAAAAAATTCTAAAATCCAAGGAAAAGGGCCCCCTTCCACCCCCTGACTGTCACAGCACCCATAGTACTGCCTCCCAACAGGATAAGATTAAGATAAGGTCTGTGGACTCTTAGGGGGTTACTAAAGTTCCCAGTAGGGGTTCATAGTGCCCCAAACTAAAAGGCCTAGTAAGAGTCTAGGGATGGCAAAGATGTAGGAATTGCTGTAAATACCTACACAGGGAGCAGAACAAGCAGCAAATACTTCAAGGAAGGGCAGTAAATTCGATAGAACACCAAGTCTGAAATTCAAAGACATGCCAACGTGAAATTTTTTTTTTTTTTTAAAGATTTATTTATTTTATTTATTTATCCCCCCCTTGCTGCCTGTGCTGCCGTGTCCACTCGCTGCGTGTCTTCTCCGTGGCCGCCCATCTCCCCCCCGCTGTGAGGTCCCGCGTGCCCTCACAAGGAGGCCTCGGGATGCGAACCCGGGCCTCCCACATGGTAAACGGGGGCTCCATCCACTGAGCCACACCCGCTTCCCAACCAACGTGAAATTTTTAAACAAAGCTTGGGAATAATTAATATAAATTCAACAGTGAGCATATGTTTTATTAACATACTAGGCGTAGACCTGTGTTTAACAAGCAAGCCTAATAATAGCACCATGGTTAGACTCTAGCCTGCTTTTTCCAAGTTATCATTTTACAATTTATTAAGCAAACGAGGGATCAAATTTCTCTCTTCTACCTGATATGATCTTTTTAGACACACACACTGCTAACGGGTCCCATTTGGAACAGGTGAAAATCTTCGAGCAAAAGCTTTGAAGATGAGCTCATGAACTCAGTTTAAATTTTACCAGTTAAATTAGGTCAAATGAAGGAACTCAAATGAGTAGCTGCCTAATCAGAGCCCATTATTTGTAAGTCATCAATCCCCTCCCCGCAAAAAAAAGCCTTAAAAAAACTCCACTTTGACTCAATTATTGAAAACCTACGTCTCCTGAAGTGAAAGGATTAATTTCTACTCCTTGACCTCTCAATCCCAGGTCCTTAAAAAAACAAACAAAAAACAAACACCTATCTAAGGGGTACTTAACCAAATCAAACAGGCACGTTAAAGCCTGTGCAGTTATGAATCAGAATTTTCACTACCAATTCTGATGCATATACAGTTACATCAATTGGTTCTGTACACACTCTAGAACTGACCAGGTCAAAGTTGAAAATAGAAAAGCTGTAAGAAAGAGGTTCCTAACTACAGAAGCTGACAATTTTCAAAAGGGTATGAAAAAAACTTCCAATGTAAATTCAAGACACCCCTGTCCCCTTTATATTAAAAAACAAACAAACCAGACTTTCTGTAAAAATATATACATTTTTTACAGACAAATACATTTAAGGTTGTTTTTTCCTTCAAAAAAAATTGAGGATATTCCATATTTGTAACTGGAATTACTGAACCTTAAGTCAAATATTCTTGGCCGTTACTAGGCTAATAAATAAGAATCACTCAAACCAAGGCAAAGGAAAACAGGTAAAAAAGGTCCTGAGCTCTTGGATTTTCTATTCTTCAGAAAGTCTACCTGTGAAAGCTAATTTTAGAGGAAAAAGCTTCCCCTCACTCTCTGTTGTACAGTACAGAGGCTTCTAGCCATAGTTCTATTACTTGTAGCTTAAATCCATTTTCCACAGGTCACTGGTATTGTGCGTGCTTCTCCTTTAACATACAGGCAGTTAATGAATCCAGTGGGCATATTTAATGAATTCCATGACTAGCCTGGCTACTGCACACTCCTCTGTTCTGGACAAGGAAATTAAATCTTCCCACCCTTTCATCGTCACTAAACCTAAAAGTTCTCTCCATGGCCTCTCAAAGCTTGCTTGCTGCTAAATGGAACTTGGCTTTTTTTAAACAGTGACTCTTCATGGTAGTAGGAATTACTTTTCCATGCATTTAGTTCCTGTTAAACCATAACTCTCTTGCCATTATTTTTTTTGGCTAAGATGCTAGAGTAGGACTCTTAGAGATTACAGCCTGGGTAGCTTGATGTCCAACTTCAATTTCACAGCAGGAGTGTGTGATTTTGGTGACTGGAGTTGGTTAAAAGCCAATTCTTGCGCTTACAAGCCTATCTTATTAAATATGCCAAACTGGCTCCTACTCTGACACCTGCAAAAGCCAGCTGCACATTTCTGATGCCATCTTCTGGGGCATCTACATGGAAGAACTCTACAAACTCATCCCAGGCTCTTTGTTCGTTTGCCAGTCCCTTTTTGTCCTTACGAGAATATCTGTGATACTTTCTGCTAATGGTTCGATGCAGCTTTCTTGGTTTATGCTTTCAGGTGTTTGGCCATGAAGGCACCAAAAGAAATGAAACACAACCCTGCCCACTGAAAACATGGACCATCACTGGAGACAAAGGTTTGACATCATCCTCATTTTTATTCCCAAGTCTAACTGTATCCAGCTTTATTAAAGATACTTTTCATAAACAATCATGGTATTTCAGGCAGAACATGGGCAGACAATTTTTAACAGTATAAAACAAGTTTCAAACTCCTTTCTTGAATGGACCACCAAAATCAGAAAGTCACTATAAAACCCAATGAAGTCTTCATTTGATTCTCTGAACAGGGCAAGTTTAGAGTGAGAGTTGACATTTCACATTTAGCATGTTTTTAACAACTTTTCATGAGCCGACCCTGACTTTCAAGAAATGAAAGTGGCAGAATTATCAGTTTGAAGATCCACAATCTGAAAAAGGAATTGCTACTCTTTTGAGGGCTGCCATTTCCATGGCCTCATTAAAAAGTCCAGATTGCCTGACATCCGGGTAACCAATTTTTTTGGGATCAGGCCCCAACAGGTCTCTGGGTTTAAGTGAGTCAAGCCTATGCTGAGGGCAGAGACAGAGTAGACATGAGGACATAAAAACAAATTTTAGTTTTTCCACCCCACAAGACATTTATTTGCACCAAGGTGACTAATATGTATCAATGTCAGGGAATCCTTTCTCCTGGGAGGAAAGAGGAAGTCTCTCAAAACCAGAGGGGAAAGGTGTTTTCTCCCCTATCCATCCAGCTTTGGAGACATTCTATTAGTGACATTTGCCCCTTCCCCCCAAAAACAACAATGAAGTGTTCTGTGTGCTAACAACATAGCTTAAAAAAAAAAAGTAAAACAAAATTCTATAAAACTTGATAAAAAAATAGTATTTCAAAGTGTGCAGGCACCAGAAGTACACAGTTGTCAAAAATGCACACACGGGAAGCCGCTATGGCTCAACTGGGTTGGGTTCCCGTTTACCATATGGGAGGCCCCCGGTTTGATTCCTGGGGCGCAGCAAGCTGGCGCAGCAAGATGATGCAACAAAGGGAGACAAGTAGACACAGAAAAATGCAAAGCAAATGGACACAGAGAGCACAAGCAGCAAAGGGAGGATAAATAAATAAATAAATATAAATAAATCTTAAAAAAAAAATGCACACACTTCACTTGGCATCTCCAGCACCTTCAGTTTTCTGTGCCTGTCTCTTTTGGCATGTCGGTTTTCTGCAGGGCTGTTCCCATCCTTGCCAGCATCAGCTTTCCCCCTTTTCCCTTTGGGTGCCTTCTCTCCCTTCTTTGCAGGAGCCTTTTTAGGATTGGGTGCCAGCTTTGGAGGAGGAGGCTTAGCAGATAACCTTGCAGATCTTCTCCGTGGTTCGTGCTTTCACCTTGGCTTTATCTCCTTTAACATCCCCTTCAGCCTTTCTCTTGGGCTTGGTGGCTGTGGCAGGACGTGGGCACTGGGCGTGGGGATATAGCGGGGCACGGGCTTTGGTTGTCCAGGGGTTGTTCTCACCTCTTCTTCCTCACACTGCTCCCATCCTCATTTTTGAAGTTCAGTTTCGGAAGCATGCCTTGGAAGGCCCTGTCATGGTTGCATTGCAAACCGTCCCTGACCCACCGGAGGGTCTCCAAAGCCTTTGTGCCAGTGGCCCCAGACCCGCCCATGGGTTTTGCATCCTTTGGCGCCTGTTGTCTGCTCCCGAAGGTACCAAGAGATGATCTCCAGCAATTGCCGGTACAACTCATCCTCTTCATCCTCTCCAGGGGGCTGCGTCGAGGGAAGTGACCCATCCATGCTGGGGATCTTGGTGGCCTCTCTGACCTGTTCCAGCAAGGGAAGGACAGCCTGCTGTTTCCCAAGTGGCTCTAGCTCGTACCTGTCCAGTTCCTCTTTGGGGGACACGATGGCATTGGCGGCCAAGGATTCCATCTCCTCTGGCTGCGACGTGCGGCACGTGGGCCCAAAGAACGTCTGCCTTTGGAGGGTCACGGTGGTGTTGGGGCCTTCGGTGACAATGGGCACCGGCCAAGCAACCATTTGGGCATTGGGCACAAGGATGGCCTGCGGGCTGGCACGGGAGCTTCTGCCAATCACCATGGTGGCTTCTGCTCCCCCTATTCCTCGCCAGGCCAGTGAGAAAAGTCACCCTCCCTCTCACCCTCTCAGAGGGGTGGCCTTGCTGTTGCTGCAGCCCCCCAATCCACCCCCCACCCCCCACAGTAGAGATTAAGTCCAATTGCCATGTTTCTTTTGAAGCCAAACATCTCAAGCTGCTGCTGCCTGGGTGAAAAAAATGGGAGGAGGGGTGTCCTGACTCCTTACTTGAAGGAAATGAATTGAGGAATCTGTCTTAGGCTGATCTTGATAGGAGGGCTAAGCTCTGAAGGAGATCATCAGCCAAAGCAGAGCTAATTTACAAAGACAGGGAAAGGTACTTTTTGCCTTGGTTTGTTTGTTTTCATTAGCTCCTGGCATTCAAGACAATCTCTGTCATATCACTAGCTGGACACAAACTTTAAAAACAGACAGCTCAGGTACTAAATCCCAGAGATAACACTCTAAAAGGTTAAAATAAACAGTGTGCAACAAAAGATTACAAGACAAACAGAGAAATAGGAAATGATGGCCCATCCAAAGGAACAAGATAAAAATCTAGAAACCATCATGAAAGAGAAACAGAGTTTGGACTTACCAGGAAAAGACTTAAAAAAATGATCTTCAATAGATGTTGCAAGAAAAAAATTACACTTGTTACATACGTAGCTAATACCATAGAGATAAGACAGAAAGCTAACCTGGAATGGAGGGAGCAAGATTGAAAGAATGCTGTAGACAAGGGGAAGTGACTGTCACCAGAGCCAGATCTTTTGCTGTCACTTCCTCCAGAGCCCTGCCCTTCAGCGTCACTGGCCACACACCCCACACTCTGTAGTGCCATCTGAGAAGACCTTCAAGCAGCGCCATACCTTCGAACAAAGAGTAGATGTCCGACTTATCCCACAGCAGCATCCTACCAAAATCCTGGTAATAACAGAAAGATACAAGGATGAGAAGTAGCTTCCTGTACTGGATAAAAGCAAGTTCCTTGTACCAGATCATGTCAACATGAGTGAACTAATCAAAATAATTTGAAGGTTCTTAAGGCTGGATGCTAATCAAGCCTTCTACCTATTGTGAAAGCACAGCATGACACCTTCAGCAGTAAACGAGATAAAGCAGCTTCTTAAAGATAAGCCTGAACACCTAGGTGTGAAAGTTGGTGTCTGAACCAGGAGCTGTAATGGCCTTTCTTATACTCTAGATTTTTTCTTTTAAACAATTTATTGAAGTATATCATTCATACACGAACATACATAAGCAATAAGTGTTTAGTAAACATTGTGAACTTACAAAACAAACATGCGTAACATCATACAGGGCTCCCACACATCACACCCCCTCCCCCAAACACCCTGCATTGTTGTGAAACATTTGTTAACAAATTATGAATGAGCATCGTCAAAGTATTATTACTAACTATAGTCCGTATCTTACTCCCCAATACTTTTTTTAAAAGGATTTATTTATTTATTTATTTATTTACTTTTATCCATTTTTACCTACCCACCATTTTTGCTGTTTTTGTGTCCATTCACTGGGCAACTCTCTGTGTCCTTTTCCTGCCCTCTCGTCTCATCCTTCTCCTCCTGTCTTCACTGGGATTTGATCCTTGGAATCTCCGATGTGGGAGAGAGGCGTCCTACCGCCCAGTTCCGGGTTTTTTGGCATGTCTCGTCCTGGCTCTCCCTTGTGTCACTCTCCTGTTATGTCACCATCTTGCTGAGTGGCTCGCAGGGCCTGGGGACGCACCCACGCACGGGGCCTGATGGCGTACCGGCGTGTGGGGCC
>JAQZBX010104790.1:0-10911 GCA_029593785.1 Cabassous unicinctus | reverse complement strand
AGTGAGACTGTGTGTGCCAGTGTTTGCTTCTGTATGATTCACCTTGAACACTGTGTCTGTCCTTGCAGGTGTCCAGTGTGATGTGCAGATGGTGGAGACTGTGGGTAAAGGAAGCAGCCAGGGGGGTCTCCAAGAGTGTTCTGTGAAGCCTCTGGATTTGCCTTCAGCACCCACTGGGTGAACTGGGCTTACCAGGCTGCTGGGAAGGGGCAAGAGTGGTTGAGCTAATAAGACACCCACCTGGTTTCCTCATTAGGGAGGATTTTGCGTCTGAGAAAGGCAAATACCTTATTTCTAGAGATAATTTTAAAACATGCTAAGAGCCACCAACTTGGCCATGCATTGCTGTGTGAGAGAAAGCAACTCTAGGGGAGCCCAAACCCAAACCTCCCCATCAGGGACCAGGGAACCCAGGACCCAAACCAGGGGCAGGTGTGAGTGGTGGCCAGTAGGTATTTACCTTCCGAATTTGTTTTCTTTTCTCATTAAAAAAAACTGACAAGAAGAAAGATCCTTTAGGGACACTATTTACCTTGCTGCCTCAGATACATGATTTCTAAGTTTCAGACAAAAAATCAGATACATGATTTCTAAGTTTCAGACAAAAGAGAGCAGTTTGTCTTAAATATATTGGCATGCATGGAAAGGAGGCCACTGTGTTTATGATGGACAAACCAAGTTATGGAATTATTTCATCTTTCAATATTTCTGTAGTGAGTAAAGGAAATCCTCTTGTTTTTTTTAATTCTGTTTCTTTTATCATCCTTATTTTATCCCATAAGCCTGTATTGACCCCAGGAACCTTGGGGAGGGAAGGGTGAGGAGGTGTCTCTGCACTCTGAGTTCCCTCTGAGCTAACACAGCACTTGTCAAGCCTGACAGGAAGACACAGCACACTCTTGGCTAGGCATGAGGTGAAGAAGAGCAAAGAGGAACATTCTTACTAAGAATTCATCAGTTGGGAGGGAAACAGAGACTGTGTCTTTGTTACAAGGTTTAAATGGTTCTCCTGGGGCTAAAGGTCACCAGAGGCCCATAGAGACTTTGGATCATCCTCTTTCTTCCCATCCCTCAATCAGATTGTCTTTAGCCTTTGTGCAGATAGACTTTAAGACAGGTTAGCTAAGGATAAATATAAAGATTCATTGCAAAGTATCTAACCATGAAATTTATTATTTAACCACTGGTTATTGAGATCTGTTAAGTTCTCCTGGTTTGATAACATTTATCTCTAGTAAAAACCTCTGTATCAGTAGGACTCATTCATTCGGAGATTCATTATTTATCTCTAGAAGAATGGAGATCAGTGAGACTAATATACCATTTCCAAAAGATACCAAGATGAACTTCAAAAGGTACAATTAAATGATGACTTCATTTCCCCTCCCTGGGCATGCATGTATGATAAAACATGCTACCTTGCCATAAATTGAGATCACACACCAGAGAAGAATATAAGAATGGGTCAGAGGGAATAGGTTTGAGAAAAGATGGGTGTAAATCCTTTTGCAAAAAATGTTTGGTAGCAGAAGAGAGATATTTCTACCCTCCAATCTCAAGATACTTACTTCAATAAGCTTTCACCTCTATGGTCAACTTGTTTTTGACAAGCCTACCAAATCCACTTTACGGGGACAAGAGAGTCTCTTCAACAAATGGTACTGGGAGAACAGGATATCCATAACCAAAAGAATGAAAGTGGATGTGTACCTCACTCCTTATACAAGAAACAACTCAAAATGGATCAAAAAGCTAAATATAAAAGCCAGGACCTTAAAATTCTTAGAAAATAATGTAGGGAAAAATCTTAAAGATCTTGTGGTAGGTGGGGATGTCTTAAACTTTATACCCAAAGAACAAGCAATGAAAAAATAGATAAATGGGACCTCCTCAAAATTATACACCTTTGTGGCTCAAAGGACTTTGTTAAGAGGCTGAAAAGGTAGCCTAATCAATGGGAGAAACTATTTGGAAATGACACATCTGATAAGGTTTAATATCTATGATATATAAAGAGATCCTACAACTCAACAATAAAAAGACAAACCACCTGATTAAAAAATGGGCAAAAAACTTGAATAGATATTTGTCCAAAGAAGAAATACAAAAGTGAAAAAGCAAATGAAAAAATGTTCAACACCATTAGTGATTAGAGAAATACACATCAAAGCTATTAAATACAATGAAATATCATTTCAAACCTACTAGAATGGCCACTATCAAAAAGACAGAAAATTACAAGAATTGGAGAGGGTGTGTAAGATAGGATGCTTATTCACTGTTAGTGTGAATTTAGAATGGTACAGCTACTGTGTAAGACTCTTTGGCAATTCCTAAGGAAGTTAAATATAGATTTGCCATGTGAACCAGCTATACCACTTTTAAGTATATACCCAGAACTGAGAGCAGTGACACAAACAGACATCTGCACACCAATGTTCATAGCATTGTTATTCACAGTTACCAAAAGATGGTCAGATGTGTCAAAAGATGCAAACAACCCAGGTGTCCATCAAATAATGAATGGGTAAACAAATTGAGGTATATACATATGATGACATATTATTCACCTGTAAGAAGAAATGATGTCATGAACCATATGACAACATGGATGAACCTGGAGGACATGATATTGAGTGAAGCAAGTCATGCACAAAAGGTTAAATATTGTCTGATTTTGCTATTATGAGCTAAATACATTGAGCAAAGTCATGGAGTTAATCACTACAATAAAAGTAACCAGAAAATAGAATTGGTTAGGGAATGGAATGCTGCAGTTTAATCCATGCAGAATCTCTATAAATGTTGTTCATAAGTCTTTGGAAATGAAGAGAAATGGTGAAAGCACATCACAGTTTTTATAATTAGAAGTGCTAATATATGCATATGATTGTGGTTGAAAGTGAAAGTCTAAGTTTCTGTATATCACTAGAAGAAAGACTTAAAAAAATGTACCATGGGACTTATACATAGTGAACCCTCATGTGAAAAATGAATATGGATAATATTGCATATATGACTGTTTCTCTTTGAAAGAGAACAAATGTATATTAATGGTATAAGATGTTAATATCAGGGTGATATTTGGGCAAAAATATGACCAAAGCAAACTATGGACAGTAGCAAATAGGAATATATTAATAATTTTCCACCATTGGTAAAAGAAGCATGTTAAGTGAAAGAAATTAGACACAAGATACTACATATTGTTTGACTCCATCTTTTCAAAATATAAACATAAATTAGACATAAATAGAATAGCAGTTATATATGTCAGGGGAAGGTTAGAGAGATTGAGAGGAGACTAACAAGAGGTAGAGCTTTTTGTTTGCTTCTTTTTTACACTTTGGAAGAATTGTATGCTTTATTATAAAGTATCTAAAAATAATATCAATAAAATTGTTTTTGTTTAAAAAATAGAATGAAGGACAAAGTTTGGTAATCGTCTCTTAAAGCCACAGCTTCCAGAAACAGCAAGGCTCTGGAGGTGAACCGCCATGTCCTCTGCCACCTGGCTCCAGGTCTGCTGACAAGGGAACTTTCCACCCGAGGACTGTTTAGGGCCCAGCTACAATGCTTCAGGCCTGTGTCATATGTTGAGAAGAACCTGAACTTTCATCTGAGGACACCATGCCAGCCCGCAGCCCCAGCTCTGTTATAGGCACAGCTGTCCCTGATTTCCTAGGTGAGGAGGCAGAGGGCAAGAAAAGCTATCAGCAGGGACTGCATGTGCCATGCCTGGAGCCACTCCGCCACCTCCACCTCGGGCACGCCAGGCCCAGCAGACAAGCGCAGCAGGGTCGCAGGCTGTGGGGTCAGGGCAAAGGGGTGAGGGAAGTCCCCCTGGGGATGCTGGCCAGGGCTGGTCCTGGGGAGCACAGCGCGGGGTGGGTGTTGGCACTGCCCTGAGGGGGTGCCTCTGTCGCTGTGGCCTGGAGGCTCTGGTCCCCTGACACAATGCCACCTTCCCTTTTCTCTGAGGTGCTCTCCTCTGGGCCCAGGGCTAAGCAAGTAGCTACTGTCTTTTGCCATCAAGTGAAAGGGACATGTTACCAGGAAATGTTAGGTTTTCTTTGACGGCTGACAGTCCCTGTTATTTCTTAGAACAATGTCCTCTGCTTGGTTTGCTAGAGAAGAAAAACCAACGGGCCTTCCCAGCACTCTGCGCTGGCCCGCGGGCACCAAGGGCTGCCCTGGGGTCTTGGCAGATGCAGAGGCCCCTGCTCCTCCTCCCGCAGCCCAGGAGACGCTTCCTGGGAGACGGAAGCGGACGGGCGGAGCCCTAGTTGAGCGAACAGCGCTCCAGGGTACAGCCACGAAGCCGGGCCCACGCACGACTTTCCCACCAGGCCCTCTGCGGTGCCGGGGCAGTGCCCTGTTCCCCAGCGGACTGTGGCGGGGACCTCGCCCGCCCTCGCCAGGGGCATTAATAGCAGGCGCGAGTGCGGAGGCCAGGGCGCCTCCCTCCAGCCTTTGACGCCGCCCGCGCACAGCGTTCCCGCCCCGGGCCCGCCGCCGATCACGTCCCACCGACGCTGGACCCCCGCGGCCCGGCTGAGGCGGAGGGGAGCGCTCCAGCTCAGAGGCCCGGCACAGGAAGGCGGAGGCCGCCATGGCGCGATCCCGCCCAGGGCCGCCACCGCCGCGCTCACCAGCCATCACACCACACCTGCACAGCGCGCCGCCCGCAGCCCGGTGCCGGTTCCAGATCATGGTCCTGCAGCAACTACTCCGAGCGGCTGCCTCGCAGCCTTTTATTATTACTTTTTGAAGAAATGAAAACACTTTAATGTTGACTCAATTGATGAATGCACAACTATGTGATTAAACCAATTACCAAATTTGTCTATCTTTGAATTGCCTGGGCTAATTTTGTCCCTTTTCACTCTCCTGAACAGGTAACATCTGTTTGTGAACATTGACAATAGGAACTTTTCACTGGGACTGTATTAAAATTACAGTTATTTTGTGAGAAATGTCCTGTTATGTTATTTGGTCTCTTAATCCATGAACCTCTAAGAAAAAACAAAAATCACCTCCTTTTGGATATTATGTTCCTGTATCTGTTAAAGTATGTAAAATATTATAAATATTTTTATTTTATAATATATAAATATTATAAAATATGTAAAATATTATAGCTGTAATCATTTTAATGTTTCATGTTAAAGTTAAAACATTGAAAGATTTCCCCTAAAATGTCAAGATATATAACATCTTTGGGGAAATGTCCATTCAAGTCTTTGCCCATATTTTTAAACTTTTTATTGCAGTAACATGTATACATCTCAAAAGTTAATACTACATAATTGTACAATTTGGGCACTTTTAATTGGGATATTGCCTTTTATTTTTGAATGTAGTGGTTATTTATATATTCTGGATATTAACAACTCTGTGATGAAAATGAGATGATACCTTGATGAAGCCTTGTGAAAACTGAGCAGAGGACAAGCTAATCCATTCTCAGACTCTGATCAAAAGAAACTGAAATAATAAGTGGGTATTATTTTAAGGTTCTAATTTCGTGGGAATTTGTATGCAGCAAATTGCATACACAAACATACACACACACACATATATATTGTGAATAATTACATTATAAAGATAATCACATCATAAAAGTGCTTCAAAATATGTTCTTTATACCATGGCACACATTTGAACAATTCTCTCATATCATGCAATTCCTAGGTACATGTAACACACCCCATCTTCAAGATCTTACTTTGCTCAGCTTTAGCCAGGATGGAGTTAGCATCCAACTGAGAGCTTCATTCTAGTGGACACGAACCAGTACAAGCAGGATGACCACCAGTTGCTGCCTGGGCTCACTCTTTGCTCTAAAAAGAGCAGGAAGAGACATAAGGCTGGCACCAGGGGAGCATCAGGGATGGCTTCCACCACAGTCATGTCCACCCATGCCAGGTCTCTCTGGATAGAATCAAAGATACTTGAGTTTGGCCACAAACTCCATCCCAGCAGCAGCCTTGAAGGGGGATTTTGGCTGCTAACTTCACTACAGAGAATCCCTTCTTTTTACCCTCAGGCCCTCACCAGGACACTCGGCAGAGTTCTCTGGTCTGCCCTTGGATGTTCTCACAATTATAGCAGGTGCCCCTATTCAGAGCAGAACATGATGTTATACTGTCAGGATGAAAATTTTTAGGTAACCTGAGAAACTTAAGCAGAAACTTCAGTGGGCCAGGGAGGAGGACAGCAGGGAGAGGAGGATCCAATGTCCATGTGATGTGCATCAGGGTTGGGAGGAAGCTGGTTGCTTCCCCAGTTCCAAGATTTCCAGGCAGCGTCTCCCTGATAATTCATTTAGAGTCCTTGGATGACTGGCCCTCTAAGTAATGGACCTGCCCTGGGAATTGAGAGGGAACTCATAGGGTCAGACACAGCTGGACATCCACCCTAGCCTCTGGTTGCTTTCTATGTGGGGGCAAAGGAAACAGGTTGTGATTCCTTATTCATGGGGCAGTTGTCATCAGCCTTGAAGCACTGTTGTCTGAGCCTCTATATCTGACTCCCTTCAAGGAGCAGATGGGAGGAGGAGAGAACACTGGCTGTTATCTGGGTGATATGGGTACTAGGAGGAAATAAACCTGAGTATCTCTGACACTCTTTTGTGCACCCTCTGGACTCACCTTCAGTAGCAACTGGATGAACTGGGTACACCAGGCCCCAGGAAGGGGTTGGAGTGGGTCTCACCTATTAGAGGTTATGGTGAAGAGCTGAATCACTACATAGACTCTGTGAATGGCTAATTCAACACCTCCAGGGGCAACATCAAGAACCAGCTGTATGTGGAAAGGACAAACCATAGACACAGTGAAGAGAAGGCAGTGTGAGCCTAGACAGAAACCTCCCCATGCAGGCAGGGGCTGGGTTGCTGGGGGCACTTAGGGCCACATAGCCTAGGGTCCTTCCCCAGGGGCAGGAGCAGGGGGAGGTTAAGGCTGGTTTCTTCCTAGGATCTAGGGCTTCCTCTACCTCTTTCACATTCCTCAGGAAAGTTATCTATATTTAGGATTCTGTGCCCTCCACTGAAGTCTCTGAATTAGAAAAGTTTCATTGCAATAGGAGGAAATATTTTTGCATGCACATAAAGAAGAGTGTCCCTTATAGAGACAGAAATTACTCTGCCAGTGGTCAGCAGGATCAAATTTTGAGGAACCACCGGAATGTCAGTGTTTTAAAATCAAACACAGGAACAGGACCTCAGTGGGGGTTCCCAAGTGAGGAATTGCTTTGGGATTCATGTCAGGACCAAGAGTGAGGTTCTGCCATGGACAGTAGCCATAAATCCTAATGGATTCCACATTTTATTTTATTCCACTTTTTACACAAAAGTGTAAATATCAGGCTCAGCAATGGCCTGTCTATTTCTCTCCTAACTTTTTTCTTTCTCCTAGTTCAGCTAGGTCATCAGGATGTCCTGGTGTCATAGTTGCCCATCAAAGGAGTCCCCTGTCTCCTAGGAAGGGCCCTTTCTAAGTATAGTCCCAAACTTGATTGGAGTATCTCTTGGTGACCTGTCTTGTGCACAGACAAGGTGATATTCTCAGAGAATAGCGCTGGGCTGATGTTCCATTATGTCCCTGTAGGTGAAAAAATAGAAAGCATATTCTCAGGGCCAGCACATTATATACTTCTTTTTATACAAGAAACATGGTTTTACTTTATACTCTTCAATTATATATAGGAGAAGACATGGGGTCTGAAAACAAATATTATCTGTGACAGTTTTAATTTGATGACTCCTAAAAAGAGAAAGATTATTTTTTGGAACTAATCCATCTCTGTAGGTATGAGATCCTTTGGGTTGACCACATCCATGAGGCATGACTCAGAGTGAATCTCTGCCCTCTTGTTGGAACTCATATAAAGGGAGACACACACAGAGAAAGAGGAAAGGGGAGCACTACCATTTTTTATCCTGCCATATGAGAGAGGACTCCAGAATTGCTAGCAGCCAAAGCTTAAGCATGAAGACCCCAAGAGGCTAGGCTCATGGAAGAGTTCAATGCTGAAGAGAGGAGCCATATGCCTGAAAACTCACAGCTGAACTTGGAAAGAAAGCAGAGCAGCCAAGACTGAGAGAGGAGCCTGGAAAAGAGACAAGCCCTATACCTGGTTGCCCACAGCTGAGCTATGGGAAACAGTAGATTCTGGAGGGGAAGGCAGGGACCTTGGCAGAGATTGGTAGCCATCTTCACCATGTGGCAGGACTTCAGGCTTACCAGTAGCTGACTTTGGTGAGAAAGGATCTATGCTGATGCTTTGACTTGGACATTTCACAGCCCCAGACCAGCAAGCTTTTACCCTATATAAATCTCCATTTTAAAAGCTGACTCCTTCCTGGTAGTTTGCATTAGTAGTACTTTGGCAAAGTTCTCAGTTTCCACCATCCACTCTGTGCTTTATTCCTTTATGCTGGTCTATGCCCTTTTACAGATGTCTTTCTCCTTAGGAAATGTTCAATGTAGAATAGGATCATGTGTTCCCATTTTCATTGGTTTCACTCCATGGACAGATACATGGAGTAGAATAATTCAGCCCTTTCCCCACACTCTCCTTTGCCTTCCTCAGGGTAAGAGCATAAATTTATCTAAACACTGAATGTGGGGGACACACTGATCCAGCTCTTCTGCACACCTAATAGCTTACAGGGACTTCTAGATGGAGTTTTATGGAGTCATGGAAAGACCTTGAGATCCCCTGCTGGCAGCGAGTGCTACTTAAACTTGTCTCATTATGGAAATCTGATTGGGGAAGCCCCTTAAGCTATCATAGGTCAGCTATGTTCCTAGCATCATCAGAGAGAGAAATAATGATTCAATCTACAATCCCCTGAACCCTCTTATTCTTTGTTATTTATTGCAAATTTGATTAGAGAATAATGCTACCATTCATTTGCTCCAATCTGACCTCAGAATCTAATCATCTGATCTAGGAAACTCAAATATTGGAAAGGGGGGGTTCTACAATTTTCTACAATGTATGTTGTGGGGGAATTTCTACACATACATTGTATGTAATGTATGTACTGGGAAGAACTACAAATATCTAAACATTTGGTCAATATATTTATATGTGCATCAATGTAAATAGCCCTTAAGATTGTATACTGAAATCTGCTCAAGCAGCCTTACAGGTTTCCACATTTTATTTTAATTAATTTTTATTTTATATCACTGTGTTTCATTCTAGACCCTGAGCATTTCCAAATACATTTTTAAATCACATGAATAATTTTCCAAAAACAGATGTTGAAAATTGAAAGGTAAATTTTAAAGATGAGGAATTTTTAATTTCTGATTTTTCAAATAAATGGATAGGCTATGTTCTCAATTTACTTACATCTCCATTGATATCCTGAAGTACACTTTGCAGTCTTCAGAGGGGATTTTTAATATGTTATTGTTTTAATTCCTAGATATTTGAATATTTTTGGAATATTTGCTAGTTGTTTGGCCTTTGTTTTGAAATTAAATGTATTTGTTGCTGATATATAGATATACAGTAGATTTTTTATTGATTTAAACTCATGTCCAGGATTATTATCAAGGCTTATTCATCATATGCCTTTTTAAATTTTTAAATTTTTAAAATTTATATATATATATATATATTTTTTTGAAAGGTGCTTAGATTACCTAAATATTACACAGAAATTACAGGGATTCCCATGTTACCCACCTCCCACACTTCCCACAGCATCCCACACAAACATCCTTCATCAGTGTGGCACATCACCCGCAATGGATATACATATCCTGGGGCCTTGCCACCAAGCATAGACAACAGTTCACATCGTAGACCACACTCTCTCCCACACAGTTCTGCATGGTATATGCTGATGTAAAATGGCCTACATCCGTCGCCACAACGCCTCTCAGGACAACCCCCAAGTCCCGAAAAAGCCCCTGTAGTTCAACTGCCCTTCCCCTCCCCACCCTGAAAGCGTCCAGTGGCCACCGGCTCCACCTCGCTGTTATAATTTCTTCCATTGCTTGAATCACAATATATCTACAAGAGAATACCATTAAGTCCACTCTACTCCATAGCTCTTCCCCCAATCCTGAAGGGAATGGGATGGTGATGTCCACTCCACCTCCAAGTGAGAGAGGGCTTATATCCCATGGATAAGGTGGATGGGATTATCCTGCCTGCAGCTGCATGCCCTTTCCATCCCCTGGGATGGCCGTTGCCCATCATCGTCTCCTCGCCAGGTGACTTGGATGAGTCCATTGAGCTGTAGGGCATGAGTTGCAGCTGCACCGAGATTCCAGGCACAGCTGGCACATAGGTAGGCCAGAGGCTCCCGTCTCTGGAAGTACACCTAAAAACTCCAGCATCACATATAGATTTGAATAGAAGGGAATGATGGACCATGTGCAGGGAGGACTTATTTGAGTCCAACTCTGTCAGTCTCAGGAGCACAGATTCCAAAGTAGATCCCACTAATAAGGCATCAATCTCTGGGGCTAACCCACCTTATATAGGACCTGTGTGTCTCCAGAGCCCTCAGGAGCCCTGCTTTGTGGGGTGATATCCACTTTGGTGTTCTATGAGATCCTACTGAGGTGTGCGTAAGCATTAACTCTGGGATGACCTCCTGACTTTCTTTGAAGTCTCTTAGCCACATGAACTCATTTCTCTTTACTTTTCCCCCTTTTATTCAAGGTCTTTTTACAATTGTGTTGTCAGTTGGCACTTGGTATTAATCCCTCATTGCCAGGGAGGCTCATCCCTGGGAGACATGTCCCACATTGGGGGGAAGGTAATGCATTCATTTGCTGAGTTTGGCTTAGAGAGGCCACATTTGAGCAACAAGGAGGCTCTTAGATGGCAACTCTTAGGCAGCCCATAACAGCAGTGGATGAGGGTTCCTATCCTTCG
>JAQZBX010104789.1:0-10916 GCA_029593785.1 Cabassous unicinctus | reverse complement strand
GTCTAAAAGACAATTGGAAAAGAAAAAAATGTAGTTTTCATGATTTCAAACCCAAAAGCTCATAAACACTGTAAACAGCCTCAGCTTCCACAGCGAAGCAGCCCGTTTGAGCCTATTCTATTTTCTGCCTGCATGACCTCTCACCTGTGCATTTCATCATTTACTACTTATGTTGTAAACTGAAACATCATGTTATTTTATTTTTTCTAAAATTTCCTAGTTGTTACCACTGAGGGAAAATTTAAAGCCATTTATTTTGTCTCTATACATCTTTGCACAAATTGGATTTCAAAGTACTGAAAAAAAACCGTGATGATAAAACTTGGAAAAGTATGTTTAAGTGGTTCAAGGTAAGAAGCTTTTTATTCCACTCGAGCTAAAGTACATGGCTGGCTACTCGACATTAGCAGGCCCCACCCTGGCTGTTCACGAGGATCGCCTGGAAAGTCATTTAAATGCTGCTGGCCAGATCCCACCTCAGACAGATTAAGTCGGAACCTCCTACGAGAAAAGGAGCAGGACGTTAAGCTGTTTCTAATGGCACCGGGAGCTGAGAACCACTGCTACCCTTGTATGCTGCCACTCTGCCTCTCTCTGGCACAGGTGGAATTTAAAAACAAACACAGTCAGAGGTGCTCTGCATGTTGCTAACTGAGATGCAGGTGCAATCAGAATGTTGGAAGGGCCCGAAGAAGCCAGAGTGACCATCATCGACTTCCAAAGGGAGTTTTTTTCCCCTCCAGTAGAGAAATGAAAGATAAAGAAATATTACTTTTTCTAAACTAGACTAAATATAAAGTAGCCTCATTCACAGTTTTGGGTCATTATGTTTTGACTACAAAGCACAGTTGAGAAACAAGTAAACCATAATTTGGGAAATTTTCAGTTTATCACGGTGCCCTACCTTACTGTCAATAAAGTTATACCATTGCCCCAATACTGGTGAGTAATGAAAAATAATACATTACACATCTCAGGTGGTTTTTATCTTAAGAACTCAGCTTGATTCAGTGATTCAACTCATTTATTTTCAAATCAGCATTTGGTTAAGTCCATAGAAGAAACAACCTAAAAAGTCCAACATAACATATGTTTAACATAACAGTTAAAAAATAGAGATATATTAAATTAGACCAATACTATGTAAGAAAAAAAATGAAGCTTCAATGCATGATCCCATTTTTGTAAACATATGCAGTTATAGACCATATACAAACATAAATATTATTGTCTTATATATTATATTATTATATATCATAAATATTAAATAATCTTCTTTATGTGTATCTTTTATCTCTGAGTTTGGAATTACTGATGATTTTAAATTTTTGTTTATGTGTTTTATTTTTATTTTCCTTTTTGTGCTATGAACAATGAATTAATTGTGTAGTAAAGAAATAATAAAGGATTTTATAAATCCATATGGATTGAAGTAGCACGGTTTTTCTTATGCTGTGGTTAAGACACCAAAACGTGCTATGATAGATTACTTTTAAAGCCACCTCAGAGATGTTTTAAATCAAATACCCAAGTTTTTCCCATACTTTCTCCCCTGCCTTTCCCTCCTTGTTTTTAGGAATGAGAGATGCTATCATTCAAAGTAACTACTTTGTTGGATTGTAAAAGATGAAGGTGTCGTGACAATGCCTAGATTGTTTTCAGTCACACTCTGTAATTCTATATGTCATATCTCAAGTAATTCCTAAGATTAGTGGGGAGAGGAGTTTTCAAAAAGAAGAGAGAGGAATATGATTCATAGTCCAACTCAAACTCTTCAAATGTTAGTTATTCTCCAAAGCTAGCCTGAGCCTCATCTCCTGCACAAGGGTTCCCAACCAATCCATTAAGCTCTCCCTCCGCTGACATCTTACAATTTTGCCTGTACAGCTCATTTACAACCCAATTCAATATGTAATTATATTTTATTTCACTTTTCATATGGGTAAGACTGCCTTTCCCAATAAGAATAGAAGCAAACTGGGGACAAGACCAGATGTCTCTTACGTGAACCCAACACATTGCTGTGCACACAACTATTCCTCGCCTACTTTTCACACAGATGGGTGGTTTCTTCCCCAACTGCACTCAAACAGCAAGAGGTCGAGTTTCTGATCATCACCTGGTAGCTGTGGGTGAGAGGCCTTTTCAGTAACACAGGATCATGGCATAGCTTAACCATGATTCTAGTTGGACTAATCGATTGCTTTTTACAGTAAGTATGACTTCATCTGATCATTTAGGTAAATGCTTTACCTAAATAGTCCATCTAACAGTAGAAACTTTATTCAAAGGTTGAACTTAGGGCAGCATTTCCCAAAGTTTGTTTTGGGGAACATTAGACCATTAAAAAAAAAAACTCTATTAAAAAACAGAGTTTTGTGGTGAAATAAGATTGAGAAATGCTGCGTAATTTAGCCAGCTCTTGAAAATCCACACTGTACATTAAAATACCAAGGCTCTTATCAATTCTTGCAGTGAGTCAACCTGTTTCATTTGGTTTATCTCAGCATTTCTCAATGATATCATTTGCTATATAAGGTTTAATAACATCCTGCAGAACATGTTTAGGAAAATGCTGACCCTGAGATTCAGAAATCCATTTCCTCTTTAAAGGTCAAGCTAAGATACCATACTTTATCATTGAGTCATCACCATAAAGTTTGCTAGAGGTTAATTGAGGAGAATCTTTTTTCTTAAGGAAACACCAGGGGTTGAACCCTGGACCTCCTGCGTGGGAAGCAGGCTCTCAACCACTGAGCTACGTCTGCCACAGAACCTTATCATAAACCTTGCTGTGCATAAACTCCTCCTTAACTATTTGTCATGCAGAAGATTGTCCTTCAGTATCTGAAGGACCAAATATTCCAAATACTGAAGGTTCTTAGAACCAAGGACGGCGTTTCCTTTACCAGATAACCTCCACAATGCACAGGAAGGTTATCGGCTTCTGCAGCTCATGTGTCTCCCAGAGACCCATGCTTTTCTTGCGGTTTACCTGTCAGATTGCAATGGTAATGCTTTAAAATATTCTTTCTGGGAACAAATCTATTGACACCAAAGGAAGCTTTGGATTATGCACAATGAGACAGCTTGACAAAAAAAGAACAATGGAAAAGAACATCTATCCTGATAGAGAACAAAACCTCCTAGCTATGCTTAAAATAGTAAAATCTGGTTTGCTGCAGCTTCTGTCCCCTGTGAAAAGAGAAAGATGGCGAAACACAGGCTGCCGTGGGGCTGTGGGCGCCATGGCAACGGCCTCTCAGGATGACGCTGTGGACCACCTAGTGCTCGCCGGCTGGACGGCCGAGCCACGACCTTTCACCAAGGTAGGCAGCCTGCAAGGAGACCAGCGCATCAGAGTGGTGGTCCGCCTGCCGGCTGAGGCCAGAAAGCATCAGCCCTTTCATCTTTCTAAGCACGTCCTTTGTGCTTCCAGGGGTCCCTGTCATGGCCCAGTTTACGAGCATCGGTCAAATCCAAAGCTCTCTAAAAGGAAACAGACCCGCACAGGAGACTCTGATTGAATCTGGTTATTCCAGTAAGAGTCTCTTGCCAAACTCTATTTAATCAACAGAGGTGCTAATGAGGAGACTGAATAGCCACTTTGGGGAGGTCGGAGGGGCTCGTATGCACCTGGACTGGATGATCAGGACCCTCCCACCTTGAAATGCATCGGTTCTGCCGTCACAATGTTTCAAAGCAGGAAAAACTGAAAAGCCTTCCAGGTAAAGGTCACGACAACTTCCACCTTTCCTTAAGAAAGAAGCCTTTTGTGGTTTTGTAAACCTGTTCAAATAGAGAAACCTTTCTAACTGAAAGACGCAGTTGATTCCCAGACATGTCAGCATCCATTCAACGAGCATCGCTTCACTGGGAACCCTGTAAGTGCTGTGAAGGACGTGCCTTCACTGATAATGAATTACCCAAGTATTTCTGACTCTGCTTTCAGAGGGCGTGGCAACCATGCTTCCCTCCCCTTTGGAGGTTAAGTGTGAGCATGTCACTTTTTTTGCACAGTGGAGTGAGAGTAGAAGTGTATTCCTTCCAGGCGGAAGTCCTAAGAGCCAACACGATTCCCGTTTCTCTCTCCTGCCTCTGGGATCATGGAGGCACTTGTCAAAATGAGGTTTCCGTCTCCGTGGGCCCATGAGCACGGTCTCCCAGCCACCCATGTCATCCAAGAGGTAAACTCCTGTATGAAAAGACTGAGGTTGTTTGTTACCACAGTGTAATCTAGCGTTTCCCACCTGGTCCAGGGAAAGGTCGTAGGTTATAGAGCATCAGTGTACCAGGGACTTTGCATCTATGTGGTCTCATTTGGTCATCACCTTCCCATAATGAAGGCAACTTTACCTTCACTGAACAGTAAAGAAAGTTGTGTCTCAAGAGATTGAGTAAATTATCCAAGCTAAAGATGGATAAAAGTAAATAAATAAATCTTTACAAAAAATAAAAAGATAAGCAAGTGTGTAAATGTGTACGCAGACAATGCATATTCTCTTTGCATAAATACAAAGGGAAAAAGATCACAGACCAAATTTAATTAGAAAAGTAATACTGAGGTACATGGGTCTTGAGCAAAATCTATAAGATTTAGTGGAATTTGGATGAGCAGAAAAAATGAAGAGAGAAGTAGAGGCTGAAGGCACTGCACAAACATAGACAGGAAGAAAACTACTGAAGGTGAAAAGAGATAATAAGGGAATGACAGATGGTCTTCTTTGTGGTTTTATCTATGGAATTAATTCTAAAATATAGGGATGAACTATAAAATTCCAACCAGCTCTATGAAGAACACATAGAAACCTGCTTTGAGAATTGCATTTAGAATGGCTGTAAATGTACGTGAAAATATTGTCTTGCAATTAGAATTCACATTCTGTCACATCTTAACTTAAATTGTTAATTTTCCTCAGTTAAGCCCATGTCAGCCCCTCCACATCAATAAGATGGGAAGGGGTTGCCACAAGACAGCAAGATCAGATGAAAACCCTCCTCAACTCTAGATTCCCTCCAGCAGTCCCTAAGCCAGAAGCTGAAACCACACAGCTGATATTCTACTCGTAGAAAATAGTATGAAATTGAATTACTTCAAATAGAAGAGAGATGGCTGGAATATTTGAAAACACGGTGGCTTATGAGTGTGCCTTAAAGGGTAGTAGGTGCTGAATGAGTGGACTCCACCTTACGAGGCACTCTATGGGCAGGGAGGCAGCCATGTACCGAGCATTTTAAATCGCAGGAAAAAATATGGAAGGTAAGAGAGGAAGAGAAAAAGGGAAAGTACCTGGCAAATAGATGTTTATGAAAAGAACGAGCCAAATAATTAATCAATAATGTATCAGAATTAGAAATCAGATTGTGGATGGGTTTAGAAGATGAAGATGTCCCAAAAGTATGGGAAGGCACCAAAGGCTTTTGACCAGAGGAGAAATATGTAATAGCATTCATTTATTTTTATTTATTACATTTGTATAGTAATTTGTTTCCTTTTATCTTCCCTACAGTGCTAAGAAATTTGTGAAAATACTGAGAAACAATTTCTTTGAGGTTTTTTAAAAATTTAATAAATCCTTTATTTAAACAACTTTAACATGTTTTGAATGGAAATAGTTTTATTATAAATGTACTACAACATTTTCTATATTTAATAGAAATGTAATCTTTAACATCTTTAAAACTGTAATTTTTACAATTGTAAAAAATAATAACTGTTATTAACTTCTGACTAAACCTAACAAAAGACATGTAAAAGTAACACAGGTGTGTGAATTCTATATCAAAAAGCTGTTACCCAAAAAAAGGTAAAAATGTAAAACAGAAAATACATAGACAAAGAAATAGAGTAACATTTTTATATGTGTCCTTAAAGATGCTTTTAAATAAAATGCATGCTACTTTGAAATATGCTTTTTTGGTTTAACATTATATTATGATTATTTTTCCATGTCATATAGAATTTCTTTATATAAACAAACCATAATTTAACATATCTATAGCTGGTCAATCATGGTGTTTTCAAATTTTTATATTAAAAACAATGATGGAAGATTATTGTCAGGTTATTTCTACTGGATTCAACTCTAGAAGGAAAATTGTGAGTTAAAGGTTGTTTTAATATATATGTTACTGAAAAAGTTACAGTAATTTTAAATTATGAGAATTCCCATTTCTACAGACCTTTAACTAAATTGGAAATTATCATTTTATATCTTTTCCAAGTGAAAATTGATATCATATGGTTATTTTAAATTGTATTTTCTTAATTACTAGTGCATTTGAACTTTTTAATATATGTACAGTCAATAAGAATTTTTTTAATTGCCTATTCACATCCTTTGCCCATTTTCCTATTGATATGTTTATTTAAGTGTTTTTGAAAGATAAATCTTGGTAGGATATGCTAACTAGGTTAAGGCATATGTGCTGCTACGTGTACCTGAAGGAAAATAAGATTTTAGAAGCATAAATCATCATTTCATTTGGATTGCTATAGAGCTGTGGTATGTTTCTGCCACTCATAGCATGGGATGATTAAAGCACATTTAGAGGGAAGCAGATGTGGCTCGAGTGATTGAGCTCCCGCCTACCATATGGGAGGTCCCGGGTTCAGTTCCCAGTGCCTCCTGGAGAAGACAAGCAAGACAGCGAGCTGGCGCAACAAGATGACCTAACAAGGAGACACAAAGAGGAAACACAATGAGAGAGACAACAAAGCAAGGGACTGAGATGGCTCAAGCCATTGAGCGCCTCTCTCACATGTGAGGGGTCCCAGGTTCGGTTCCTGGTGCCTCCTAAAGAGAAGATGAGCAGACACAGAGAGCACACAGCGAGTGGACACAGAGAGCAGACAGTGAGGACAAACAACAAGGGGGAGGGAGTAAATAAATAAAATAAACCTTTAAAACTAAAAAATGATAATAATAATGAAGCACATTTAGAGTAGAAGTTAGTTCTCAAGTTCCAATCTGATTTCTGCAATTAATTTACAGAGTATTTTCTGGCAAAATCGTTTAACTTTTGCAAATTTTAGTTTCCTCATTGGAAAATGGAGAGGATTATTATTTATGAAGTTCCCTCTGCATTCTGTTATCCATGAGCTGCAAATGCACAGAAAATTGATGGTAATGGACTATTTAAACAGATGGCCTACTAAGAGCTGAAATAGACAAGTTTCCATGAAATTAAAACCTAACTTCAAATAATCAGGAGAAGCTGCTGAAGGGTCCAGAAGCAGAGGACCGGAATGCCTCACCCAGAGCACCACGGAGCAAGGCACACGAAGCCGCCAGCGGCCCTGAAGCCGCCACAGTCCAGTCTCCAGGGATGGTGGCCAGGGCGCTGTGACATGAGCTCTGGCCGCCCAGCCACAGCCTGAGAAATCAGCAGGGCTCTTAACAATAACGATGTGCAAGTTACAAAACCACTTTATACATAAAATTTGTATGGGTCAGATTTTACAGACCAAGGGCTGTTCTGCTTTTTATTTCCTAACTTGTCAGTAAACCTGAATTTTACACTACATAAATATAAACAGGTGTGTCATTTATCTATTACAGGATAATGCTCAGAGGCGCTCAACAATACGCGTGCCTTTAGCTCAGGGGTCTCTGGTGGCCCAGGGCGGTTCAGCCACTCTGGAAATCCTCAGCTCCCCACGTGCTCCAGGCGTCCATCACCACCCACACAGGCCAACCTGGGCACCCTTCGCAAGGCAAGGACAAAAGCAGCAGGTAAAACACGAGCGTGCTCGTTCACTTGCTCAGCTTCAGGGACCAGCCTGTCCTAGTCGCCTGGGACTGTGCCGGCTTAAAACAGAAGGGCCCTCCTCCCGGGAACCCGCTCAGTCCCGGACAAACCAGGACCATTGTTCGCCCCGCACCATCCCCCGACAAAGCAGCTGCCATGGCCTAGGCCCGAATCAGAGTGGGGCAGGGGCACTGCAGAGCCACCCAGCAAAGCTTGCAGGGGGGCACGGCCTGCGGCCAAGCTCTGTTCTTGGGCCTGCGATTTCATCTCCTTCCTGGACGTGTCCTGAACAAACAGCGCCTCAAGCTTGGCCTCCAACCCACTAAGGCATGAGCTTTTGTATTGCAAAGCCAGAGAAGTACAGAACTTCATTTGATATTGAAACTGCGCAAAAGCTTCCAACCTACATGGGAAGGACCCTTAGCCATTCTGCTCGAAACACAGATCAAATGTGTCCTAACTTCACCTGTGAAGGATTTTCGCACTGACAAGAGAGCTGCTGAAGCGCTCTAGTGAGCTCCCAAATGAAAGACGTTTACATTTGACCTTACCTGCAGAACAGATTAAAAGTACGAGGCCCTCCTCCTCCAAGAAGCTCACTTCACCCTTACATGTCCTCTCGTGTACGGCAAGCGGCCTTAGATACATAATCCACATTAGGGCTCCAGAGGAGGAAGAAAATACTACATGTTCCAAAAAACTTAACTCTGAAATTCATTCTTGATTCATCAAGCTGCAATTCCATCAAATGGGAAGAAGACTGATCAGCTCTATATTTTGTGCAATTTTTTCCTTTTTATATTCTCGCTAAAGTCTCTATTACCATATAGAACTTCATTTAGGGACAATAATATTAGTCAGCTAGTTTGGCCTGCATAGCATTTTGGTATCTCATTTAATCCTCATATTAGCCTCACATAATATTCTATTATCCATGATTAATCCTACCTTTTTCTTCTTGTTCTACTTCAAAAACTTTAGAATGAAAAAATCATAATCTTGTTCTTCAGCATTATTCTGGCCCTGCCTTCCACCGTCCATAAATATTTACTGGTTATGACTGCAGGAAATAAGACCTTACATTCTCAAGAATATTACCAATGACTTGCTTTTTCAAGCATCAGAGTGGATGTGGAAAACATGCAAAGCCCTTCTCTCCTCAGGAGATTTAGTCACACACTTTCCCTCATCACCTCCCATAATTCTCAAGCTTTTATAGAAATAAAAAAGCTCCTCATAAGTCTGTCCGTTCACATGACATTGAGATTGAGTAAATTGCTCACTTAACTAAAATCCCATATTAAACATTGACCATAGTTATTAAATATGCCTACCCACCAGTCCCAAAAAAAACTAAATTTATACTATTCGTTCCACAATAAGAAGTTATAGAAATAAACAGACAAATCTGTAAAACATAATAAAATTTTAGAAAAGAACAAATTATATAAAAATCATGACAAATGTGATACCTCAAATCAAGGGGGACAGGACAGATAAACTACCTAAGCTTATGCAAAAAATAAAATATAGGATAATTAAAGATTCAAATGTCAATATGAAAGGTGAAATATAGGAAAATGTCTGCAAATATCAGGGTTCAGAAAGAGTGTATAAATAAAAAACCATAACACAGAAGGCATATGAAATAGGCAAGAAAAGCAGCCAGCTGTTTCTAAAAAGTTACTGTCAAAAACAGATGTTACCAAAAAATGAAAGGAGGTTTTATTAAATTATTCTTTATAGATTAGTATAAAGCATCGACCTCCCCATGATTGCAGGGGGTGGGGGCCTGAGTAAGAACAGGTCGTACATACATATGAGCATTCTGCCAGGCTCTGGAGGTGCAGCGATGATTCAGCTCTACGTTGGAAGAGCTAGAGTCTTGAAAATCAAGTAGATTTATATTAATGGTACAGGGAACATGGCAGACACATGTTCTGAACAGGCAAGGAGAATCACACAGCATCAGTCCTGAAGTTGGGTTGCACTTCAGGAAGACAAATATAAGAGGTCCCTGAAATGGTGAGAGTAAGAATATGACCTAAAGACGAATCTTAGTTTTACCCTGCGCATGTATGTTGTAGATATCATCCTGTGACTTGACAAGTACTTGTCTTCCCTGAGCCAAAGCTGCCTCATTTATAAAATAAAAAGTCTTAAACTAGCTAACCCTTGAGGTTCTCCCCATTGCAACACGACACAAGCCCTTCAAGCAGCTTCAAAATCATGAGACACGGCCCTGCCCTGAGCAAGGTGGTGAAGTGAGAAGCTTCAAGGATCCATCTGCCACTATGCAGCTTTGAACAACCAGCAAGAACCGGCAGAAACATCTTTCTCAAAGCCCCAGAAAACAGTTAAAGGGTTGCAGTAGCAGGGTGAGTGCCAAATCAAGGAAAGGCATCTTAAAAGCTATAGACTCTACTGGCCCCTCCGCACCCCTCACACATGTAGAGCTGGCCCACACGCTCAGGCCAGTCCTTGGCCTGGTTCCAGGGTCCTGATTCCTGGGACGGCGTATGTCTGGCCTAATCTGTCTAGTGGCTGCCTGTGAGACTGAACCAGGAAATTGTTACAGGTTCACTGTTCCAGAACTTTCCCCATGTGTAAAAGACAGGTCACAGAACTCTGCTTCAGAATGCTGTGAGAAAGCAGTCAAGCTGTGTGAGCCTGGGGCAAAGGGTTACTGGCTATAGGACATACAGTGCAGTGTCTGGGACCTTGAGGAAGAGGGGACATTCATATCCATGTAAATGGGGGAAATCCTAGGGCCATATGTGCATGCCCAAAACAAGGTGTATGAACAGAAAGGATCAGAGTAGCCCTAAGATTTAGCTTTGAGCTATTCTCTAAACTTATTTATGGATGAGCTCTGATTGAGAGCACTCACTCAGGTCAGTCTACAAAGACTGGGAAAGAGGTTTTCTTTTCCCTTTTTTTTTCCTTTGTTGTTGTTATTGTGTTGTTGTTAGCTCCTGGCATTCAAAGAAAGCTCTTAATAACACTTGAAGGATACAGGCTTAAGGAACAGATGCCTCTAAATTCCAATGATAACACATTATAATATCAAATATCCAGGTTTTAATAAAAGATCACAAAACATATAAAGAAATAGGAATTGATAACCCAAGAATGAAGAACAATAAAGTGTTAGAAACCATCAA
>JAQZBX010104788.1:0-10916 GCA_029593785.1 Cabassous unicinctus | reverse complement strand
GGCCATGTGACATTCTTTTTCTTAGAGAATATGAGCAGATATGACAAAATACCTTGCAAATTTTCACTAATTCACCTGCTCTTCCTTTCTGTCATGAGATTTCTCATATCTCACATAGCGGCTGCTTCCTGATCCTGGGCATGGAACAAAGCATCAGCTGTGTCAGAACTACAGCTACTTGGCAGATGTAGTACTACATGAGCTGTGGGTGAGCACTAAAATTTAATTATTGAAAGACCCTCAAATTTGTGAAGTTTCTGGTTCGACAACAAAACTATCTAATACATTACATTCATGGGATGTTTAAATTAATTAAGATTTATCTGCATTGACAGACAAAGTAGATACTGCCCCCAAATAGGAGGACTCCTGAGGGCTCTGGAGACACTAGTCAGGGCAGATAGCTCAGGAGTTTGGTGTCTTGCCATTGGACCCGGATTTGGAATTTATGCTTCCCAGTGTGACAGAGTTGTACTCAGTCGTGGTTTTCCTACACATGGCTCTTCTATACTTCTATTTGAACATATAATTAGTACTAGATTTGGTAGGTGTATGTAAAAGAGAATTAAATCTTTGGGCTGTCCATGTGCCAGTTGGGCCCTGAATCTCAAAGGAGTTGCTACAACTACTCTCTTGTTCATTGGTCTCACACAGGACAACTAAAAAGGAGGTGATGATGGACAACTACCATATCAAGGAACTGAGAGAGGGTTAGACAAAAGAAAGAAATTAAACTCTTAAATAAACACATTAAGAAAATCAGATGTAAACACATCAACTGTAAATTACAAAACATACTAAGAAACAAGATGATATAGGCCAGTGAAAGGAAAAAAACAAATCCTTAGACAATATAAAAGATTTGAAACAATAATTAAAGATTTTAAAAAAATCTTGAAGGTTGTGAGCCAACACCCATACAGGTGAAATCTATTATAAGGTGGAAGTGAGTAGTTGTGCAATGAAAGGATATGACAAGGATATGACAGCAATATATTGGGTTTGGTGTTGCAGGTAGGACAAGGCAGCAGTGTGGGGAGGGTGGGGACGGTCGGTTCGATGGTCCATGAAACTCGGGAGATAGTTGGGAGAGGGCACAGGTGTACACTGGGGATTGGCAGGTGCGTGGTTGAAATTACAATATTGGGAATGAACATTTGGCAGTATAACAAGGAAGGGTTTCTGTTTGAGGATGTTGGATGGGGGCATTCAGGCCAGGAACTACCTGGAACAGACCTCTAGGGAACATGTGAGTGAACATTTTGTCAGAGTGTGTTGCATCAGTGGGTAGAGACCCACATAATGAGTGGGAAGGATTTGGACCACCATGGGGAGGCTTGATATGTTTCCAAAGAGAAAGGTGGGTGTATCTTGAAAGCATGGGCAGTTCCTATTAGGGGAGGACAGACCAGTGTGTCAAGACCTCAGTGTTGTTGCATGTAAATATGAATCTTGTCCTTCAAGGAGTGAAGATTGGTGGTCACCATGGGCCCCAAAGGGAGCAGGAGAGAAAAATAGAATAGATAGAAGAGGGGTTTATTTAAGGGGAAATGAAAGTGTTCTGCATGATCTTGCAAAGATGGACACAGGTCATGTTAAATTTCAACAAAAATTTATAAAGGGGTATGGTCTAAAGTGAAAACCATATTATAAACCTTTGACGATGGTTAGAAGCTATGTTTAAATATTTGTATATCAGTGTTGTAACAATATACGATCCACATAGTAAAAAGTTATTAATATGGGAAGGGGGTAAAGTGGTAGGATGTTGGGTATACAGGAGTCTCTTATATACTGTATGTGACTTTACTGTGACCTAAAATTTCTTTGAAGTTAAAATGAAAAACAGTAAGTCTCTGGGAAGAAATGGAAGAAAATGCCAATGTACATAAAGGACAACAGATATTACAATGATGAAAGGCAAAACATCAAAAAAAATTTTAAAAGTAGTTTTCATTATTTTTTAATAGCCTAATTTTAAAATTATATTTTAGTTTTAATTTTTCTAAATTATTATGTATTTTATTTCTTATGTTTAAACCTATCAGTATTATTTCATTTTCTTATTAATTGTATTTGGCAATATTCTTGTCTTCATTTTCGAGGAAGTTTTGGATTTCATAGAAGGGTTACAACTGTGGCAGGGGAGGATCATATGTGTGAGTTGTCAGTGAGGGGGATATACATGGGAAGAAGTTAACCTGGGCATAAATATAAGCTATATACATGTGTTCAAATGTTCATGGGGTATTGTCACAGTGGGTAAAATTTCACACAATAACCCAAAGAATATTGAATTCCCATCCTCCCCAACCTTCCTGAGGAGCTCTGTCACATTCTCTAATGGCACAGCATCAATTCCCCATATACAAGGGCAATGAATAGTGAAGAAGGATGGGCGATTAATAGGCCCTTGATAATGACAACTATGATTTTGACCCTTTGCTCTTGAAATTGCAACTTAGCTTAGTGTTGTAATGTGCATAAGAGTTACCTCTTGATAGCCTCCATTTCCTCAAATGTAGCATCTCTTTAAGCCAAACCTGGCTTATAAATGCATTACCTTCCCCTGAGCATAGGACATGACCCCCAAGGATGAGCCTCCCTGGCAACAACAAGTAACGCAACTGGAGGAAAAACAGACCTTGACCAAAAAGTGGAAAGTTAAAGACAAATGAGTTTGTATGACTAAGTTTTAAAATTAAAACTTCAAAGTGATTCAGGAGCCCATCCCAGAGGTAGCACTTATGCACATCTCAACAGGATCTTATTGACAGCTAAAGTAGATATTACCACAAATATCAAAGCTCTTCTGTATATGGAGACATCCAGACACTAGAGTCAAGGCAGATAGCTCAGGAATTTGGCCCCTTGCCAGGGGGCCTTCCTCAGTGTGACAGAATTAAACTCAACAGCAGTTTCCCTCTGTCCTTGTATGTGAATGTATAATTAGTACTAGAACTGTTAGGTGTACATTCAAGAGACTTAAAACTTTGGGTAGTTCACGTGCCAGGTGAGTCCTGAAGCTCAACGGATTTGCAACACCTACACTCCAGTTCAATGGGCTCACCCAAGTCAACTCAAAGTGAGGAGATGATGGACAAACAACATACCAAGGAACCGAGAGTGCCTACACCTGTAAGCAAAAGAGTCCCATAAGTCAGAAATATGGGATTGAAACCCCCTCAATTAATAGTGGAGTGGGCATCACCATCCCAGAGTCTTCAGAATTGGGGAATGAACTATGGACTAAAATAAACTTACTAGTATTCTACTATATACTTATTGTGATTCTAGAAATGGAAAAATACCACTGTTTTGGAGACAGTAACCCATGGATATTCTAGGGTTAGGGAGAGGGAAAAGTAGTGTAATAGGGGGGCATATTTAGGATGTGGAATCATCCTGAACGACATTCCAATGACAGATACAGGCCATTATAAATCCTACCATAACTTACAGAATTGAGTGAGAGTGTACAACATAACTGTAATCCATACTTAGTGGCAATACTCCAAAATATGTTTATCAATTGCAATGAATGTACCACATTGATAAATGATGTTGCTAATGTGGGAGGTGTGGGGAGTGGTGCATATGAGAACCCCCTAAATATTCTCTGTAACATTTATGTAATCAAAGTATCTTTTAAAAAATTAAAAAAAAATGGAAAATTTTTAAAAATCTATACAATAATAGAGATTTCAATACACTGCTCACATCAATCAAAATAACATCTCAACAGGATATCAATAAGGAAATAGAACACATGAATGATTTGGTAAATGAACTAGACCTAAGAGACATATAGAGAACCATGCACTGTAAAACAGCAAGATGCATATTCTTCTCAGGTGCTCATGGATCATTTTCCAGGATAAACCACAGATTGGTTATAAAAAGTCTCAATAAAATTTATTTTTAAAATAAATTTTTAAACATTGAAATTTTACAAAGGACTTACTCTGATCATAGTGTATTTAAGCTAGAAATCAATAACAGGTGGAGGACTGATAATTCCACAAAGTTATGGGCGATAAACAACACACTCTTAAGCAATCACTAGGTCAAGTAAGAAATTGCAAGATAAATCAGTAACTATCCCTGATACAAATGAAAAGAAGAACACAACATAATAAAACTTATTGGATGTAGCAAAAGCAGTGCTTAGATGAAAAATTTTAGCCCTAAATGCCTACATTAAAAAAGATGAAAGAATTAAAATGAAAGACCTAACTTCACACCTGGAGGAACTAGAAAAAAAAACAGTAAACGAATCCCAAAGGAAGCAGAAGGAAATAACCAAGATTGTAGCAGAAATATATGCAATGAAGAACAACAGCAACAGCAACAAAAAAATCAAAAGCAAATCAATAAAGTCAACAGCTGCTTCTTTGAGATTAACAAAATTGACAAACCCTTAGCTTGATTGAAAAAGAAAAAGAAAAGAGAATGGGCAAATAAATAAAATCAGAAATAAGAGGGATGTCGTTACTCCTGATCCCACAGAAATTAAAAATGAAATTAAAAAGCTCATAAAAGGATATGATGAAAAACTGTGCACTAAAAATCTAGACAACTTATTTGAAATGGACAATTTCCTAGAAACTTGGGAACAACCTACAGAGAAACTAGAATAAATAGAAGACTTCAAAAAAAATTTCACAAGTAAAGAGAATGAATCAGTCATCCAACACCTTCCATGAAAGAAGTCTAGTACCAGATGGTTTCACAGGTGAATTCTACCAATCATTCAAAGAAGAATTAATACCAATCCTGCTCAAACTCTCCAAAAACATTGAAGAAAAGGTAACACTGTCAAACTCATTCTATAAAGCCAATATCATTCTAATACCAAAGCCGGATGTCGATGCCATAAGAATATAAAATTGCCCATCAATATCTCTAATGAACATAGAAGAAAAAGTCCCCCAGAAAATACTTGCAAATCATATGCAAAAAAACATTAAAAGAAGTTTACACCATGATCAAGTGTATTTTATTACAGATATGGAGGGCTGGTTCAACAAAAGAAAACCACTCAAGATAATACACCACATTAATACACCAAAGGAGAAAAATCACATGATCATCTTGATTGATGCAAAAAAGGTGTTTGACAAAATCCAACTTTCTTTCTTTTTAAAAAATACTTTAAAAGCTTGAAATAAAATGAAACTTTCTCAACATGATAAAATTCATATTCAAAAATTCAGCTAACATTGCACTCAAAGTTGAAAGAATGAGTGCTTTCCCATTGAGATCAGGAAAAATTCCAGGATGGCTACTCTCACCACTGTTACTCAATATTGTGCCAGAAGATCTAGATAGAACAATTAGGCAAGAGAAAGAAATAAAAAGCATCAAAATTAGAAAGGGAGAATTAAAATTTCGCTCTTCACAGATGACACCATCTTACACTTAAAAAGTCCCAAAAAATCTACAACAAAGCTACTAGAGCTTATAAAGATCTTCAGCAAAGTGGTGGGATAAAAAGTTAATATGGGGAATTCCAGGAAGATGGCTTCAAAGTAGATAGGCAAAGCTCAAGTCTCCTCAAAAAACAATTAAGAAATGGCAAAATCCTACCAGAGGGAGAAGCTTAGGGGTATCAACAGAACAAGAAACTGTTGTGCATCGTCCAGGGGGAGCAGTACAGAGAGACAAAGAAGACCAAGGAAACCATGAGTTATTCACCCCTGTGACTTGGAATGGCACAAATACCCCACCCTCAAGGCAAATAAACTTAGTAAAACCCCTTGTTCACTGCAAGCATCTGAGTGGGAAAGAAGGTTCCCTGTGAGGAAGAAGGGTTTGACAGATAGTGGAGAGTGTTTTATTTTCAGTAAGTTTGGTCAGCTGATCCCTTTGAATCTCAAAAAAGGCCCCAACCAGAACTGAAGCAGCCTCAGGGAGAGAGGAGGGGGATATGGTCAAGCATGCTGTCACACACAGCTGCCCTGGGAGAGAGGATCTCGGTCAGCAAGGGGATAGTGACTGTTGCATAACCATTCTGGATCTGGCAAACTGTTAGAAACCCAACTTACTTGAGGGAACTGGGGCTGGAAGCACCAGATAAGCTATGAGAAGGCTACTTAACCTGTGGAGCAGTTGTAGCACAGTGGGGGAACTGTTTCCTTGCATATATGTGGTCCCTGGTTTGAGTACTTGTTCCTCGTAAGAGAATGGATCCAGTGAGTGATCCACAGGTTTAACAGGCAGCCAGCTAGAACTTTATGACACATAACATAGAGACTGTGATTTTTTTTTGCTTGTTTCTTTTAGGTTACTTGATCTGTTATTTTTTATTAGTACTAAGTTTTTCCTTTCATCTTTATTTTATTCACAAAAAACAGGCACCTAATCTGCAGAGGGCAGGCTGCAGGGTGATTAATTGATCAGCACAGGCAACCTGAGAAGCTCCCAAGGGTCCTAAGAGAAAAGGTTGTTTCTCCTGGGTTGTCTTTGTTGTTGTACTTGTTTTGTTTCTTGTTTATTGACTTCCCCCTTTTTTGTTTCCTTTTTTCTTTTCTTATCATTCTATCTTCTTTATTTCTTTTTTTTTCCTTAAAATTTCTACCATCTGTCTTCTATTGCTTTTCCGTCATTCCACCTCTTCTTTGGTCTTCATTTTTTTGGTTGTTTTTCTCTCTCTTTTTTCTCTCCACAATTTTTTTTCATTCTTCCCTTGTTATGTTTTTGGCTTTTTAACTCATTCTACTTTTTCTCTATTTTGTTTCTAGCTTCATTTTTTCTAATCCAACTGTTTATTCTAATTCCTTTATATCTATATAAATTTATTTTTAATCATATTTCATATTTATTGTTTTATATCTTGTATTGTTCCTCCTCTAACTTTATTATTAATAATAATTTTTTTTCTCTTCTTCTCCCATTCATTTTCTCTGGTCCTAATATTTTTTTCAATAGAACACAATATCTTCAAGTATATAGAATAAGAGGAAACAAGTGTGAAAAAAGAACCTTAATACAGGCACACACAAACAAACAAAAAAAAATCCTAAAATAGAAAGAGAAGCTAATCAAATGAATAAACCCATCAAGATATACAGATGCCTAGATAGTAACAAAAAATTTCAAGCCAAATTAAGAAAAAGAAAGACATGGCCAAGTCTAATTAACAAACTAAAAAAACAGGAGGAGATGCAGAACATGGAAGAAAAAATCAAGTGTGTCCAAATATCATGAATCAAATTAATGAGGTTAAGGAAGAGATAAAAGATATTAAGACCCTGGGGCAACATACTGCAGAAATTGAAAGTGGATCTGACTGTGATGAACGGCAAAATGCAAGAAATCACAAATAAACTGGAAGCACATAACAGAATATTTGAACAGGCAGAGGAAAGAATCAGATATTGAAGACAGCACATCAGAAATCAGACAGATAGTAGAACAGATAGATTAAAATATAGAAAAAATCCAGAAGGGTCTCAGGGATTTGAATGGCAACATGAAACACACAAACATATGCATTATAGGCATTTCAGAGGGAGAAGAGAAGGGAAAGGGGGCAGAAGGAGTTTTGGAGGAAATAATGGCTGTAAGTTTCCCATCTTTTTAGAAGGATATGGACATACATATACAGGAAGTACTGCTCACACAAAACATTATAAATCATAACAGGTCTACCACAAGACCTATACTTATCAAATTTTCTTATGCTCAAAACAAAGAAAGTATACTGAAGCAGCAAGAGAAAAGAGATCCATCACATACAAGTGAAGGTTAATAAGATTAAGTGCTAAATTTTCATCTGAAACCATGGAGGCAAGAAGGTAGGGGTATGGCATAGATAAGGTTATAAAAGCAAGTATAAATAAGGAAATACCAAAATAAAATTTGTAATTATTATTACTATTACCCTTTTTCTTTTCTTACTTCATCTGCTTTTTCTAGCCCTAATCATTTTCCTTCAAGTGGATATAGAAAACAGCAAGTAAATTGAAAAAGAAGAAAAAGTGTCCAAAAGAAAACTTTACACACGCAAAAAGCAGCAGCTAAATATAACTCTAGAGTAGAGATTAAAGCTAATCAACTGAATAAAAGCATCAAGATAAAATGATGATGAGATAACAACAAAAAATTACAAAGCATACTGAGAAACAGGAAGACATAGCCCAATCCAATGAACAAAGTAAAGACCAGGAAGAGATGTAGAACATGGAATACCTAATTAAAACAGCCCAAATGAATATCATGGACCAACTTAATGAAGTGAAGGAAAAGATTAAGGATATTAAGAAGACACTGGGAGAACATACTGAGGAAATCAATGACATACATTAAAAGTTAACGGATATGATTTTGATAATTGACAATCCCAGAAATCAAAAAGACACTGGAAGAATATGATAGTGGATTTGAAGAGGCAAAGCAAAGAATTAATGATGTGGAAGACAGTACATGTGAAATCAAACAGATTGTTGAACAGATAGATAAAAAGCTAGATAAAAAGATAGAAAAAATTGAACAGAGACTCAAGGATTTGAACAGCAGCACAAAATGCACAAACACACATATTATAAGCATCCCACAGGGAGAAGAGAAAGAAAAGGGGACAGAAAGAGTTTTGGAGGAAATAATGTTTGAAAATTTCCCAACCCTATAGAGAAGATGGATGTAAACATCCAGGAAGCACAGCAAACCCCAAACATTTTAAATACCAAAAGGCCTACTCAAAGACAAATACATGGAAACCTGTCTGATGCACAAGACAAGGAGAAAATGCTGAAAGCAACAAGAGAAAAAGGAACCTTCACATACAAGGGAAACTCAAAAAAAGTAAATGCTGATTTCTCATTTGAAACTTTGGAGGTAAGAAGGCAGTGCTATGACATAGTGAAGGTACTAAAAGAAAAACCTTCCACCCAAGAATTCTCTATCCAGCAAAGCTGGCATTCAAAAATGATGGAGAGGTCAAAATATTCACAGATCACCAGAAATTATGAGAGTATGCCAATAAGAAACCTGCCCTACAAGAAATATTAAAGGAAGTTCTGAATGTTGAAAGGAAAAAACAGGAGAGAGAGAGAGCTGGAGGAGAGTGTAAGAACAACTAAAAAGACAAAAAGAAAATAAAAACAACATATGACATACATGAACTCAAAGAAAATATGGCTAATGTAAGTAATTCCTTGAGAGTAATTACACTGAATGTTAATGAACTAAACTCACCAGTCAAGAGACAAAGATTGGCAGAATGGATAAGGAAATATGACCCATCTATATTTTGTCTACAAGAAACCGACCTCAGACCCAGGGTTTCAAGGAGGCTGAAAGTGAGTGGCTAGAAAACAATTTTACAAGCAAACAATAACAAAAAAGGGTGGAAATAGCTATACTACTATTGAAAAAAATAGTCTTTAAATGCAAATCTATTGCAAGAGATGAAGATGGACACTGTATATTAGTAAAAGGGGTAATCATTCAAGAAGAAAGAACAATCATAAACATTTATGCACCTAGCAAGGGCACCTCAAAATACATGAGGTAAACACTGGAAAAACAAAGTGGAGAAATTATACAATTTCTCTACAATTATAGTGGGAAACTTTAATACACCATTTTCACCATTAGAAAGAACATCTTGACAGAGAATCAATAAAGAAATAAGGACTTTGAATAATGCATTAGAGAAATAGGACCAAATAGATACATACAGAACACGACATTCAAATACAGCAGGATATACATTCATATCGAGTGCACATGGATCATCCTCCAAGGTAGAACACATTCTAGGTCACAGAAAAATTCTCAGTGAACCTAGAAAGATTGAAATTATACAGAATAATTTCTCTGAACACAATGGAAAGAAGCTGGAAATCAGTAAGGGCCAAAGAACCAGATTAAACACAAATATATGGAACTTAAACAAGCACTCTTAGAAAAATAGTGGATCAAGGAGGAAATCTCAAAAGAAATCAGTAACTACCTTGAAATGAGTGAAAATGACAACACAACATATCAAAACTTATAGGATGCAGCAAAAGCTGTACTGAGAGGGAAATTCATAGCCATAAATGCATATACCAAAAATGAAGAAAGAGTTAAAATGGAATACTTAAATGCACACCTGCAGGAAGTAGAAAAAGAACAAAAAAAGCAACACAAAAGGAAGTAGAAAGAAGGAAATATCAAAGATTATAACAGAGCTAATTGCAAGAGAAAATAAGAAATCACTAGAAAAAATAAGCAAAACCAAAATCTGGTTCTTCTAGAAGATCAATAAAATTGACAAACCTTAGCTAGGCTAACAAAGAAAAAGAGAAAGAAGATTCAAATACACAAAATAAATACGATGAAGGGGATATCACCCCTGACACCTCAGAAAATAATTTTACTGAGCTATTCTGAGTAAATCCAATCAAATATCTGTTATATAGATTTACACTGAATGGAAAAACCAACAGACTGGGAAATAAAATGAAGTAAAAATTGCACATATTTAATATTTTTGCTTTATGCCTTCATTTTATTTGGTGTAACACAGTTTATATGGGATATGAAAGAATTAAGCACAATTTTCCTGGTATAGAAAATTTGTATTTTTAAAATGAAATCCTTAAACTTGAATAACAATGTAATTCTCAACCACTTGTTCAATATAGATCCTTGAAACAAATATTTTCTTAATATTTCATAAATAATTTGACCAAATAATGTAATATTTGTTTTAAAACTACATTACACAAGCCACTATGAAACATAAATTTTGTCTGCGAAAAACAGCATATTTCTCGTGGTGTGACATGAATTAGGCCTTGATTTGGCCATGACAGAAAGAGTTGAAATGTTAAAAAATAATAATAATTTGTAGCATTTGCCATACTTATTACATGATAGATTTTTTGTAGTAAATTAATTTTTGTAGAATAATAAAGTTGAATTTG